>JXSR01S014058.1:50795-61845 GCA_000969725.1 Ophiothrix spiculata | reverse complement strand
TGATTGTACAAAATCAGCTGCCCTCCTGACACCAGCACATAATCCAAAACAAAATAATTATCTTTTTGATGATAAAACCTGACCTATGGCACAATATGACAGTATCAAGTTCATGTTTGACACTAATCACATAACCACGCTCATATAATCCTCCGAAAATTAATCATTTTTATTAAAGTAATATTCCCTTCATAAAAAAGCTAACGATTGACTTAATCAAGTAAACTAAGGTCAATGTGGTCACTGTAATTACCCCAAATGCAGAGTCTTTTGTAATACATATCATACAAAATCATATTGAACTTGGCTCATTTGATATTTAATCACTAGTCATTTCCAAGCAAGCATCGCTTTAGTGGGTGAAACTCAACACTTTTTCATTACGATACACTTGAGATCAGCTAGATTATGCAATTTAATGCAAACACAGATACACAGATTTAATGAAATCGTGTGTAATTATACTTGAACTTAAAGACACATAAAAGCAAATCATGGCGAGAGCCATGATAGTCACGTCATGCAATGATGCCATTTTGATACCGTAACACTTTAAAATTTGGAGCCATTGTAATTCCTATCTGTCTGATATTACTGAATTAAAGACATTTGAATGGCTTAAAATTCATAGCAAACTTCAATCATATCATTTACAATCTCTTGCTAGTGTATATTAAATCATACAGTACTCAAGAGCATTTTCACTAACTGTCATTAGAAACTCTTGTCTATAAAATCAGATCCGACATTGAACCATTTATAAAATGACATCATGAAATCGAACCAGAATGAACAAGACACTTATATTGATCAAATGTAAGATGCTTCCATTGACCAAAAAGACAGTTGTAACTTCTATTGATTGCATATCAAAAATAATCCTTGTTGGCTGTGTACACTTAATATACAGGGTTGACGTGCTAAAGTTCATTCACAAGACTTCGGAAAGATGACATGATTGTGTTTGATTACATACAAAAACAGTCTTGTTTCTAATGAGGAGTTTTTGGCTCATCTAATCTAGGTAGAATTTGTCACACAATTGAAGTCAAATAGGCTATCAAAACAGCCAAGATACCTCATTTGATTACATAGGATATGTCTTGAATTGTTGCAAATTACAGAATTAAAATAAGTTACTGTAAAACAAGAAATATTTGCTAGCAATTTAATTTCGCTAATACCCCAAAATCGCAAGATTAATTTGCCGCTAATATTAATAATGTACAATGATTTCAATGGCATGCTGATGCAATTAGTGAAATTAAAATGCCACCAAAAACCCCAGATTCTGAAATTTGCAAAATTTTCTTTCCGCAAATATTTCTTGTTTTACAGTATCAAAATATTGGGGATATGGCTCGCAAATCATAAAAAAACGGTCATTATCCAGATCTGATTGAAATACTAAAATTACTTTAAACAATTCTTACCATTCTACTGTTTTGTTTTTCACAGCAAGCTATACAATTTACATTTTGGACTTCCACAATATTGGCTGATATTTTTTCTTCTATCAGAGAGAAACATACTTTCTTCTCTGAACCAATTTCTGAAGAAGACACTTAAAGCAACACTATAAGATTTTGATCCAAAATGGTTTATAGTAAAAACAGCATAAAATCAGGCGGAGACGGTCGCGATTCAGTAGAAGCGACTAAATTTAGGGACTAGGGATTTCTAAAAAACAAGATTTAGGATACATTTTACATGTCTTTCTATTGGCGCATTAATATTGAAAATGTTACAAAAATCATATTTTACCTTTACTCAAATAATAACAAAAGTGCTCCTAAAGTAATACACTTTTCTGTATTATTCCAAAACTGCTGGGGTTCACGCGTGAACCCCATTAGTAGCAAAGTAATTTGAAGTTTATTTGATGCACTATTTTAACAGAATGAAAATTACACGAGGGATATCGCCGAGGTATCACAATCAATTATGAACGGTGGAGAGGCATGACCATCGTCGTCTGTATAAAATGAAAGGATGTGACTATCTAAAAGCGTTTTCAAGTGTATTTTGTCTAAAAATTTATTTTGCCACCGAAAAAAGGATAAAAAGCAATATGCATGCTTTCCTATACTAATACATGTGGAATTAAATTCGGGATCCCAAATTTAATTCAACAAATGGCCATAACAGAAAAAGTAAGCAAATTTAAGCTAAATCATTTGGAGGGTATTAATATCTATCCAACACAAACTCATTACACTAAAAAAAATTTCATGGGTGAAAAAAGTCATGGGTGACAGGGGGCACTTCATTTTAAACACTTAGTAGTATTGCTTTAATAAATTGCCTACAGGAGTACAATGTCATGGAAGCAGCACATTTTTCCTAGTTATTACATATTTATAGTGATCATTCCACTCTAATCTTCTAGTTTGCTTCACCAAATTGAAAAAATGCTGATAGGGAGATTAAGCTTGATAAATTCTGAGGTCATGAAAACATTGATATCTGCAGTATTCACTGTTGTCATTTCACATTTGTTAGTAACTATTCATGATAGAACTGATAAATACCAATGTAAGAAAGGTCAGTTTTGAGTTATGTTTAAACATAGTATCAAAATACTTTTAAAAAAATCATAAATATATTGAACTGAAATTAACACAGAAATACACATTGGTCAGTTTCTGTAACAAGATGAAGATTTTTCCCTACTACAGCACCCGGGTCTTGCCGTATATAATTGCTTGTCTTAAGTACGAGTCAAAATTTGTGAAGAAAATTTGGAAACATAGACATTTTTGCAAACACAATACATATTCATCTGAAGAAAATCCAACAAGTTCATCTTTTACGGATAAATTCTTGATTTCCCATTCAAAATGGGAATTAAAATTTCCCAAATTCTGGTTCTCTGGAAATTTTAAGGTCAAGGAGCCACTTTTTCAGATTTCTGGCACATGTCCATGTTGGCTTAAAAACTATCTCCTCGTAAATTTGCAAGTCAAAAATCACGGGTTGCCCCCTGGATTCGAACCCGGGACCCCCCGCTTCCTGGTCCAATTATCACTATATCAAGCCACTAAGCAGGCGCTGCCATGGCAGTGATTTCGTGATCATAGCTAACTCTGGACTATGACGTATTTGGATTTATACAAATTTCTTAACTTTGTGGAATGGGATATTGTGAGATTCAGTGGGGTTAGGGTTAAGAAAAAAGCTTTTCCTCATATTCACACCCATACAATCAAACACATTTTCCTCTTTATATTTGTCATATTTGAATACATCAAATTATAGCAGAAAACACAGTAAAACTCACTAATCCATAATTGGTTTGCATGAACACATTCATTCCACATGCCATGGGTAAAACTCCCTATATTTCATTAAATATAAGTAGCTCACAGCATACATGTTGAACTTATCAATAATCAGCCCAAGTTAACATTTGTCTCTATCGATTAGTGCCTGCTTTATCAATTCTAGACAGACTATCTTGCTATAGATGAAATTAGAAGTACATTATGCACGGAGCTAATAATGCCATTATTAGTAACAAACTAATTGCACTGATATCAATGTGGCGGTGGAAGCTCTTGATTTTGCGGGGTAAGCAATTTATTTTAGGATTTTCATTAAGGAATAGTGTACAAAGATCTGGATCTTTTTCAGGACCTCCCCAAGTTTGGACCTAGCAACTTTGCGTCACTAACATTGATAAGAAGCATGGGTATGATAGAGAATCAAAACATGTCAGACTTCTCCATACAATCAGTGTATTTTAGATTTTTTTATTAAGAAATTGTGTAAAAATGTGAGGATCTTTTTCAAGAAACTGCCCTCACAAACAAGTTTGGATCTACTGATTCCAACATCCTTGCATTAGTACTGCTAAAGAAAGTGGATATGATAGAAAAGCAAATGTGTCAGATTTGTCCATACAAACCTGTAAGTCAGCCAGGCTTTGCTATATAAGATGGAGTGTGGTATTAGGAATTTCACCTGTTTTGTATCCTAATTACAGCATACACCAAGTCATATCATATTTCATCTCATATAACATATTGTAATCATATTGAAATTATACATCCTTTTTAATGAGAATTATAGTCAAGATTTGAAAAAGTATTCCTCTTTTTTCAGAAATCTGATATTGTGATAATAATGTATTTGTATTCCTGGAAGCAATAAATTTGATTGTACAAAATCAGCTGCCCTCCTGACATTAGCACATAATCCTTCAAAAATTAAATATACAAGATAATTAAACCTGACCTATGGCAAAACATGACGGGAATATCAAGTTCATGTTTGACATTAATAACATAACCACAATATTCATCAAATCCTTCAAAAATTAAGCATGTTTATGAAAATGATAATCCTTCATAAAAAGCAAATAATTAATTTAATCAAGTCACCCACAGTATTAACCCAAATGCAGAGTCTTTTGTTATACATATCATACAAAATCATGATTGAACTTGAGTCATATGATATCCACACAAGTCATTAATAAGCAAGCAACTCTTTGGTTGGTGAAACTCAACACTTTTTCATTACGTTACTTTGGAGATCAGCGAGATTATGTAATTTAACGCAAACACAGATACAGAATTAATGAAATCTTGTGTAATTATACTCAAACGTGAAAATAACAGTAATATTAACGACTAAAGGATACATACATTTGTGGGATTAGTTTTGGGAATGTCATGCATGTGCATGTGATATTAAAGGAAGTGTAATACTAAGGATTTTTCTGAAAAGAATAGAAACATCAAGTCTATAAATCTTTTTGTGATTTACATTTGCTTATTTATTTTTTTGATTTTTTATTACTTTCAAGATTACTTTTCATGTTTCATATCTTATTTGGCCAAATGAAAATACATATCCTGATCCTCCACCTGTAACACATTTTTCACAGCTATTTAAAAATATAGTAATCAGCCATTCAAGGTTTTAATTATGTTGTAGATTATGTAGTCCAGTATGCCTTTACAGCGATACTATAAAGTGTTAAAATGAAATGTACGCTCATGGGTTTTTAACTTATTGGGATTTTTTTTGGTAGATATTAATATACCCTCCAAACGATTTTTAATTCTCATTAGTATAGGAAAGCACGCATATGTTTTCTATCCATTTTTCTGTGGCAAAACAAGTTTTTGACAAAATTCACTCAAAAACACTTTTAAATAGTCACATTTCTTCATTTCAGGCTGTTTTTAGTCTAAAACATTTTGATCAAAATCGTAAGGTATTGCTTTGACTAGGCAAATATTGGAATCATTTCCTTTTATTACAATTTAGTATACAGCAAAATGACTTTGCCCCAACTGATATATTTTCCAATTACTCTCCTGTATAATCCAATATAATACAACAAATAGTCCAGCAATAAAATCATCATTATGTGATAAACTATTTCATTTCAAATATTCTAAATCAGCTTGCACATACTCTTGGGAACAAACATTGTAATTAGAATTTGAGGTGGAGTATGAAAATTAAACTAAGCCTGGTTGAAAATAGGCTGAATTCAAATAAATAAAGAGGTCAGTCTCTTTCAAGTTATAAATAGCTGGAAATTGTGATTAAATCAGGTTTGTTTACCATGGCACTTTATCAATTCTTTACAAAAGAAATATGGTTCTATTAAAATCCAGAGATTCAAGGTAGTTGTCAGAGTTCACACTGGCAATTTATCAGTAAAAATCCTGAAAGCTAAACTTGAATCCACACTATATTATGCAATATGTGTGATACAGTGTGCTAGAAAGCATGCTAAAAGATGATTCAAAATCCTAAAAGTTAAACTTGAATCCACACTACATTATGCAAATATGTGTGATACAGTGTGCTAGAAAGCATGTGAAAAGATACCATCTTTACTAGATATCAAGCATTGCAATTGGTAATCTCCAAATGATCTCTAAAAAGCTATAAATACTTTAGTTGGCAACTTACTTTTTTATGCCGACAGTATCGTCAACCATTCCTTGATATAAAAACTCAAACATCACTGCCAGCTAGGTAAGGCAGATTCAGTTCCCTCAAGTCATTGACACTGCTACAAAATCTGACCAAAAGGCGGTCTGGATCACAAATATAGCCTTATAATACATCCCTGACCAGAGTAAGCTTAAGACCAGCTTGGTTTAACAACCCAGTTATGTATCCTGGTTCTACATCCTGAAGCACACATCAGTGGTGCACAACACTACCTACCACGTACAGGCTTTACTCTTTGAGCTAGCGCCACATAGCAGGTTCAATGGCATTGAATTCATGGTGTATCCAAGCAACAGTATGCCAAGATCTATATATCATCCATGTACACACAATGTAATTCTGGGTTTTATGACAGATCATAAAATAATCACAGAATTGTTGCAGTTTTCTGTCAAATATGTGTGGACAGTAATACTGCAGTAATAGTGTTTGCACACTGGAATTCTATAAGCAGTTTTTCAATAGCTTACAAAATACCCGAAACAATGATCATGTTTACCACTTATTTGCTGAAATATTTGCTAATCAAATTTATAAGACATAAGAGTTTATCTTGCCAAACTATACTGAGGTAATCTGATTAATTGTATTTTCCTTTTTATGACATACTGCAATTAACCTTGAAAAACAACATATTTGATCCATTTCTAAATAAAAAATAACAATATAAGGATTAATTTTAATCTTATGCCTTTTCTTTCAAAATCCCAATTTTTGCCTATTCTATCATAAAATGTAAACCATTTTCAAACAATTTGGCTTAGATTTGTCCCTCTAATTTTTTACCTACATATTTTTATACATGAATTGATAGAACATGTTTATAGTAAAATAACCTACAGGTAGTTTTCCATGATTTGAGGAATATTGGAGAAAAATTGCCTGTACATTTGTAATGTCTGTATTACGTGGGTTCAGTAGTGCATGGGATTGGTATATGACCAATTTGAATTGGGGAAAAACATGTTTTTTCATCCCAAGTCAGGCGGCATAGGACATGATAAATAGCATCCACTAGATTTAGAAACGAGGGATTTCTAAAACGCAAATTTAGGGTACGATTTACGTGTATTTCTATTGGGTCACATGACTCACGTATTAAAAAAAATATTACACAAAGATCATATTTTTACTTTTCCTCAAAAAGTTACAAAAGTGTTCTTATAGTAATCAACATAATTATGTTATTCTAAATCCGCTGGGGTTCACGTGTGAACCCCATTTTTTATATATGTTATCATACTTTTTTACCGATTACGAAAATAATTTTAGTGATCATCCCGGAAGTTGTATTTTTCCAAGAATCCCAACGGCTTTACGCCAGATGCAGTATAGGTCATGACGTAACCGGGGGATCGACTACGATACCAGCTGATACTGTCCGGCAACCAGTAACAGTTGCCACAACCACCCTCTTCTGTCCCAAGTTTATTTCTGAGGATAAAGAGTGTAAAAAACAGTTAAGGATAGCAGTATACTGGGCTTGACTTAAAGTTCAAGTAAAAACATAAAATCAGGATCTGGATCTTGTAGCCACCTGGCCACATACCCAATGCACTTGCCTGCCTAGGAATTTTCTTTGCGGGGGTTAAAGGGATTTGCCGATTATGTGGGGGCTGAGTGGTAAAAATCAGGCTGATTTTACATGATTTTTACAACTTGCAGGGGGCTTCAGCCCATTTAAGCCACCCCTGGATACGCAAATGCAATGGCAAAAATCTTGAAAAATATATTTGTAAAGCTTCCTGCATCACACATCCCATCAATATATTACCCCAAAATATGTATTGGAATGCAGCCCATAAATGATTCAACATTACCAAGGCATGCCTTTACATGCTTTGAGTCAAAAATGCCATTTTAATGAATTCTCCAATTTCAGCGTAAGTGTGAACCCACTGGAGTCGTGTTAAGTCAATACTCAAGGAGTCAGGTGCGCATCTGGGTCCCACTGGACTAGGTACAATTAATAAAATCTTCACAAATACTCCCATGATGTCCTCTTTCGTCTAGCTGTCTCCTAGGGTTGATTCTCACTGATCAGTTTAATTCTATCGGCAAGAAGAGCAGGTTTCAAGTGCCAAGTCCAGCTAGTTTGATGTGCACTGTCACATACAAGTTGGTTTTCCTACTTAACCTTAACTCCCAAACGCTTAAAAACTATTTAAATCCAAATACATCATACAAAAAATTCTTGTTTCCCCTGGGATTTGAACCCCCGTCCTCTCGCATCCCGGTTCAATGTCCAGGTATGGCAAGCCACCGAGTATGGCCTGCCATGGCAGCACTTTTGTGCCTATATGTAGCCCCCGTCTATGACGTACTTGGACTTAGGCGAAATTTCTTGATTTTTGCTTGTTGGATTTTGTTGAACTGAGGGTTAATGTGAGAATTAGTTTTACTTTCCCAGTATTTGTTTTTGAACAGATAGCATATGCATTAAGAAACTTAATATATGAATAAAATAAGCAATACAGACAGATTATATTTAAATTCAGATATATTTCACCAATTTGTTAAATCACAAGAGAATTTTGAACAGGTGACATTAATACAGAGAAATGTTATATGGATAAAAATATGCTATACAAAAAAAGAAAATTATTTAAAATTAGATATATGTTCAACATGTTTCATCTATTTGTTAACTCACAATAAACCTTACTTTTCCAAAACTCTAAGCAACTGTTATTTTTAAATAATTTATATATGATAAAGATTCCAATAAATGCTATGATTTCATTTTTATAAATTAAATTTATGAATGAATGAGAGTATATGATTGCTACGATTTCATGTGCGCAATAAATAGGTTGAACTGCATTTAGCTGATACCATTATTGAAAAATAACCAACAGCAATAGAAAAATGAAATTAGAAGAAAAAATAAATTATGAAGAATCATTTAAATACATGTTTAGAATTTGAAATAAGTAAACAATCCAATGTACACGTAAGAGATTCCACAAAAAATTATATATCATTAACTGCTGAAGAATTCAGCATTTAGAATTGAAACAAAATTACACGAAGATTGATGTTTCCCACAAATATGCATCATACAACTTCACCAATTTTCCATAAAGCAAATAATTGCTTTACTTCAGTTTCAGATACAAACTTGTCTTTTTTCAATCATATAGTTTTCAAGTTAAGAGTGTGTTCATTTTTTGCAAAAACAAAATCTAATTTATGATGAACTTATTCATCATCCTTGACAATCCATGGAAATTTGAAACCAACTAGAAGGCAGATAAGGGAATATGTCATGAATCTATCTTTGGGAAATAAATTATTTCACAAAAATGATAAGATTCAGTCAAATATCATCTTCAACTAATATTTACTGAAGAACACACAAAGCAAACATTTCGTCATGTGAGTTGTATCTGCAATAGCTGCTGTTTGTTATCTGGACTGCGCACAGTATGATCTCTTGTCTTGGGTCAGCGGGTCTTGAAATGGTTCTTCAGTGATGCTGTCACCTGAAGAACCATTTCAAGAGCTACTGATGTATGCCAGGGAAATATTGGGGGAGATTCTTCAAATTCTAGTGACTAGGTCTTGACCAGTCTTAAGGCAGCCATTCCATATGACTTTCTTGCACTTGTTAGAATGCCTACTAATACTCCCATATGTATAGAACTTGACAAAGAAAACGATTCAAGAAATTTTACCCAAAATGAAATTATTTCAAACAATAGCAGGTGATATAGAACCTCAAATTTGTCATCACATTTAAGTAAATAACTCCATTCTAACAGCACATATTACTGGAATTATTTGATCATATCTAAAGCACAGGGAATATTCAACTTAAATTTGATTTGGGTGTAGGTTTATATTAAAGGGTTTGTAAAATAACCAAATATTTGGACATCTGCAACCAATAAAAAATCTACATGCTTTGTAACTGATTTTAGCTCAAATTAGAGACTCATACTTTCAACATATATTAATGTCTAAAAAATGGCCAATTGTAACATTCATGAGATGAGAGGCTTTGTCCAGAGTGGGGGTGGGGTGGGCGGTAGAGGGTAGGGATGTGCCTCTGCTAAATTTCAAAAGCCACCCATCCAAATACCCATTTTTGAAAAAAATCTCTTTAAATTTATTTATTTAAAAAAACATTTTTTTGCCCAAACTTGCGCTATTGTGGTACAAAGTTTTTTGAAAGTTTTGAAAATTCTGAAGCAAAACGAAACCCATCGAAGGAAAAGAAAAAGAAATATTTTGCTATATGAGCTTGCGGCACGTTCCAATAACCCCTTTTATACCAAGTAGTCCCCCCTCCCCTGGTTTCATGACATTCTAGAGCATAATAAGGATAACAATCGAACTTTCCCAAGTACTCCCACAAAATATCTTTCAAAATTGTTTTATTGTAAAAGTTTGCTCAAAAAGTTTGCACAAGCATATGGGAATTCCTATGCAAAGAAAAGAAGAATCATGCATTTGAATTCAAGTTAAGCTCATGGTATGTGTGAAGCAAGCTCTTCTTGAAGATCCATGCTTTTTTTTTCTTCAAAGGAACACATTAAATACATTGCATATTTGAGAATCTCTTTGAAATCTCGAAAATGCTGCTGTCATCATTTAAATTCAGTTTTTAGGAGCAACATGTTCTTATCCATCAGGGCTCAACAAGAAAAAAGTACATTTTTGATGTCAAATTTAAGTCCATAATTTTCTGACTATAAATCCAAAATTTCACCTCCAAGTTCTTCCTAGTTTTGGAGATATGATATAAAATTAGTTGGTATACCTATTTTCTTTTTCTTTCAGGCGGCATAGGACACGATTTCCTGATTTAGGGACGAGGGATTTCTAAAACGCAAATTTAAGATACGTTTTACGTGTATTTCTATTGGGTCACATATTTAAGAAAATATTACAAAAATCATATTTTTACCTTTCCTCCAAAAATTACTAAAGTGTTCTTATACAGGGTGTCCCAGAAAGAATTAACTCCTAGCTTTGACGGGTTATAACTTTGAAAAAATACAATGCAATCACAAAATTGAAATTGAAATATAATGTACAGGTCATTGACTATTTTGTGTATGAAAAT
>JXSR01S014058.1:30154-43584 GCA_000969725.1 Ophiothrix spiculata | reverse complement strand
TTCCAACTTGTTTTTGATAAACAGTAACTAGCCTTTAAAATCATATAAGATTTGTGACACTTCAATGGGTTTTAAGGAGATATGACAGAAAATTTGAAGCATAATTTTCACGATGCCTCAACCTCACCCACCTCCACCCCTGTCTAAGTAGCTTTAACGGGTCATTAAGCCTAATTAATCACTTCATTTGGGTTCTATTCTTCATTTCTTGAAAGTCAAATAAATTGTCTTTAAAATCTTACCAAAATTATGACATTTCATTTGATTGTTGAAAAGACATGACAAAAATTGATACATAAATCACTCTCCATGTAACAAATCCACCTTTTATGGGTGCCCACATTTAAAAGCATGACCCCATATCATATTTCTATTCTAAGCATATATCACATTGTTGTAAATAATATCCAACAACCCATCTCTTACTCAAGACCATGGGCTATCTACTCCAGATAGCACAACCGAGATATCACTAAGCCTATCATAGTTCTACTCTAAGCATATACATATATCAAAGCGTTGTAAATAATATCCAACAACAAATCACCTACTCAAAACATGTGCTATTCACTTTACATAGCAAAACTGGAATATCAGCAAGTCTATCATATCATATTTCTACTCTAAGCATATACCAAATTGTTGTAAATAATATTCAACAACCCATCACCTACTCAGGACCATGTGCTATCTACTTCAGATAGTACAACTGAGATATCACCAAGTCTATCTAATCTTATTTCTACTAAACATATATCAATGTTGTAAATAATATCCAACAACATATCACCTACTCAAGACCATGGTCTATCTACTCCAGATAGCCGAGACATCTGCAAGTCTCTCCAAGCCATCTCAATTCCAACCATATGTTAAATGTTGTTGCATTTTCTCAAATTACTGACTAGCCTCATACAGGTGTTATGGTCTAGGTCAGTATGTTTGCAATTCAATATCTACACCTTACTTATTTTCACAATCAAGGAGCTTGAAGTGGCTAGAGAGATGTAGTTAAACTGGTTTCATTCCTAGACAGTGGCGTGCCCAAAGGGGGGGCCGGTGCCCCCCCAGTTTGATGAGTCAGTCGGGGGAAACGGCCCATTCGGGCATCTTGACACAAAAAGATAGAAAAGAAAGGGGAGGAGAGAAAAAAATCAAAAGGAAATAGAAGAAAATACCTTGTGTTTTTGATAATTTAAATATGAAAAAGCAAAAACTTTGTGCGCTTCGCGCGAAATTTCTGGTATTCTGTCCATATTCAGTCAAATTTTGCCATGTTTTGCGTAAATTGCAAAATTTTTCGCGCGCTACGCGCGCAGTATCAAAAATAAATCTAAGAATATCACATTTTACCCTTCTGCCGCTATTGGTCATTCGGGGGAAACTGATGGTTGGCCCCCCCCCCCTCAAAAAATCCTGGGCACGCCACTGTTCCTAGACAAGTAAAAAAACCAATTAGCTATATCATGGACATCTATATTTTACATATAAGTGAACCAATAGCAAAAAATATTCTATTATATTTCAAATACGATTTTCTCAAAATATATGTTTTGCTATATGGTATGTGATGCGACCAACGATAAGCTCTCTCTCTTTTGTGCATCAACATTTAAAGAATTCAATATCTCCCAATATTATTTTTAAGGTAAATTTTGATCTTAGTGTTGACATTCAGAAATTTGCAGCCATTGAATATTTGCACTCAATTTCTTATTCAGCACACTGAACTAATCTTCTACATCAGTGATGCAGGTCACATAGGCACCATTGGCAAAGTCAAGTGGAATTTCATCAGAATTCTCAAAATCACAAAACGATAATTGAAACATGTCATCTCCTAATGAATTGAACTTGGCATACACACATGGTGCTAATTTGCTTTAGATGGTTAGAAATAAAACTTGTGACAATTATGAGGCGTGCATAAAATAGATATTGACTTGTTTTGTTCAATATGAAAAATTGTTCAATTATCCTCGTAGCTTCATATAAATTTCTAAATTTGTATATTTGTTAGTTCAGAAATTATTTTTACAAAGGTAATTGATTTCATAAGGCATGAGCAGAAAAAGATTTGATTTGAATTTTGAACAAGAAAATCATAAAAGAAAAGAGACAAACGTTTAATTTCAGCTTTTGTCCAAATTGAAAGTGGAGCTCGTACAAAACTGGTATTTGCCACGATCAAGTGGTCACTGAAAAGTGAGCCAGATCAGACTGTCCATGAAATCTTGGACAATATTGACCTGGCTACAAACATACAAACAGTCTACAAATGTACCTTGTCATGTGACTGACAAAATAAGTTTGTATAAAATGATCAAAACACTAGTCATACAACATCTGTAAGGGTTATTGAGACAAAGTCATAACATATAATTTTTTATTTAACATGCATACCATTGCCTGTTTCCAGCAATTACAATTGCTCTTAGCAAGGTAAGCTAATTTCCCCATGATTTCTATTCTGAAGAGTCTCAAGTATGACATGTGCAGCCTAAAAATGAAGGAAGTACAAGAACTCCCCTCATGAGCGATTACATGTGACTCTCCATCCCAAAACAGTCGTAAATGCAGCCTCTTACCATTTCTACTTTTTTCTGAAATATTTGCAAAACCATATTTAAAATGACAATTCAATGAACTTCACTCAATTTCCAGAAGTTATGTCTGGTTTGTCAAAGTTGTCATCAGGCAGTAAAATGTATAAGGCCAAAGAAAAAAATAGTCTGTCTCAGCTTTCCGCGCGCATAGCTTTTAAAAATCAAAATTTAGCGCATTTTTTTTTTTTTTTTTTTATCTTTTTTTCCTACTACTAGAAAAACAAATAAAAAAACGGCCGCGAAAAAAAAAATAGTGGCCAAAAATGCAATTTAAAAAAATTTAGGGGGAATTTCCGCATCCGCGTAGCCTTTTTTACTAAAACCCCCCCCCAAAAAAAACAAACAAACCCATAGCGCTTAGGGTTTTGACCTTAAGTAAGCTGAGACAGAGTTTTTTTTTTTTTTTGGGGGGGGGGGCCTAACTGAGACAAACGCGTTCAAAGATCAGTAAGCCCTATATTTTCTGTTGATTGTCCTAAAAATATACAGATATATTTCATGTTTTCGAATATTTTCTTGAAATGGTGGTTTGAATCTGTAAAACATCAATTTCAGCAAATAACGACCTTAACATGTATTTTCATCCACAGCACAAAATTTAGTTTACTACTGTTTAGGATGGAGGGCCACATTTAAGAAGGCCACCATTCCATAGGATTTACAAAATATATCGTTGTGTCTTTTTATTCATAACTATGATATTGCCTAGACTATAACTAGTGCCATTAGACACAATGCAGACTAGGTTGAACAGCCTGGAACCAGGGCTAGTCTAGACAAACTTCAAGTTTAAACTATTCTGATGCATAAATAGATAAAGAGGAAATTAACAGTGACTGCAATTGACCGTACTGACCAAACCAGTCGTCACGACACATGCATCATTATGTTGGGGCGCACAATTGACTAAATTCATCACGACACATGCATCATTATGTTGCGGGGGCCCAATCAGGTAAATTGACCATGCAACTGAAAAACTCAAAAGGCTAGTTATATTGTATGGAGCGATATTCTCATTTTTCACAAAAATGACAAAACAAAATTAAAAGAAATATTTCAAGTTAATAATAGACATCATTCAAGGCTGCTCATTAAGCAACAATTCCACAATGGCTCCTGAAAAAGTAGGTTTGGTAGGCTAAGGCTATTTATTTTTTTCTCAATAAATGAACTTAAAACTCAACTCAAAGAATGAAAAAAATTAAATAGAAATAAACTTTATAGGCCTGCTATACTGCTGATTCTTAAGAGGACTTCTGAATGGTAAATACAGTACATATCAATTCCCATCATATTTTTCCAATTTGAATACTTTCTCAGTGAATATGTTTAAATGTTCGTATAAAAAATCCTCAAATAAGAGTTGTAAAAAAAAACACCTTTGCACATGATTTGAGTAAAATTGGATGGTCGGTTGGGAGGGGTAGAGGACAAACAAACAATTTCTTTTTGCCTGAATTTTGATAGAAATGGGTAGGGATGATGTAAGGATCATGTACTAACCCCCAGGGAGTATCATGGACTAAACCAGGGGGTGGGGGTACTCATATTTGAGTTGGAGAAGGGTATGCTGCTAAAGCCTCAAAACCCCTGCCTGTCATTAAGGGGGATTTAGCCCTATTTTTAAAAGAATTTGTGATTTTGGGGCTTTTCGCCAATCAAAATTTCCCAAAAATTGCAAAATCAAGGGCTCAGTCAGAGAAGTCAACCCATTTTTAAGGGTATTCTGGTAAAAACGAGTAAACCCATGTTTAAGGTGAAAAGTGAAATAAATAAATAAGGATTTATGGTAAAAAAGTGACCCATTAGAGTGGCACACCTCCTTTCCCAAATATAGAAAAGGGGTGAAAAGTATAAGAAGAGAAATGGAACAATTATAACGAATTCACTCCTCTAACTCTTCCTCATTGTATCGGACTATATACTATATATAAATCAGCTTAAGCAAGATAGTCATTGACTTAATAGTATAACAACCCCTACTCCTTCAAATGACAACACATTAATATGCCACATGCACAAATGAATAAAATTTGAAATTAGAACTCTTTTTCAGCAACAAGCCAGCAAGATGTCTAGACTAGACAGACCATCCAGGAAATGCATTAATCATAAAGCGTGATCCTAGATGGCGATTGGATATAACATGAGAGATATCTCGAGGTAAAATATGACACAGTAAAAATATGTATGCTATGAGCAGAGTTGGGTATGATGCAGGGTAAATCAAAGGATGGACGTTTGATGGACAGATTGATGAACAGACACACAGACAAACACATAGACAGAAAGTAAGACAGACAGATTATGTATGCTATGAGGGATACACAAACTGACAGATGAATAAGTCATTTGGGTATTTTTAAAATTTTGATTGGAAAAATTATGTCAGCATAATTTTAATCTGTTATGATCAAATAGACCTAAACAAAAAAAAACTTTGAAAAGAAGTATGTCTCAAATCATTAGTTAAAGATTTGATATATTGATGATTATATTTGCCAAGTTGTAACACGCTCATATTATCTTCAGCTTAAGATATCCAGTATTAGCTATCACATAAAAATAAAGTTATAAACTGAAAATACACATATCAGAGTGTAATATCTTTAATACAAACTTCTTTTAATGTCAAAAGCATACCAAGACTTTAACAGCAAAACACACAAATGGTAAACACAACAGTGTAATGCTAACAAATTGTCACCAAGACAGCACTGTACCTCTTATTTTGAAGCAGTTAGCCTGTTTCAAGGAGGGAAAAAAGTTTCCTATGGAAAATCCATGCAACCATGACAGAACTAGGAAAAAGATCATCTTACTGCATGGGAAGATGTTCGGCAAAGGTTATCTACAGCTTCTAACATAGATCTACATGCCTCCCATCATTTCTCTGCTGTTACATGGCTGTGATCATGAAGGATCACCACATCATCTTCACACTGAGCCTGCTGCCTTCCCAGCATTGAAGAATGCCAATACTTATGTACAACTATAAATCGTCCTGTGAGTGCAAGAAAGTTGTATCTGAAATAGCTGCCATTTGTCATAAATTTGGATTGTAAACTATATAATCGTCAGTCTTGGGTCAGTAGTTCTTGAAATGGTTTTTCAAGTGACTTTGTCACCTGAAGAACCATTTCAAGAACCACTGACATAAGACATGGACATTTTGAGGTATTTCACATTCTTGTGACAAGGTGTTAAATGAATATTACTTAGGGCAGCCATTGCAGATACAACTTTCTTGCAGTCACATGACAAAATGTACTCATGTATAACTATCATGCTTACCTTCAGATCTTCCTTTACGTCTTAGTGTAGGAATTCTGCATTAAGACAAAATAAATAAGCATAGATGTATAAGTACAGCTACCACATATTACATAAGTCATTATTGACCCAATAAAAGTTCTTAAAGTATTAAAATAAAAACAAGAGTTTCAAGATTGAGAGTTATGCGACTTATGAAACAACAAATTCAGTTTAAAGTAAAATGCAAAGGTAAACATTGGCAATAAAAAACCATTTTGTCACAATGAATGAATTATACTTACAAATGGGCAATACCTAAACACACCCATTGTATCATACTAAAAAGCTAACCTAGTACGTTATCAAACTGCTATGCACTGCACAAAAGAGGAAATACACTTAATATAATGGCTCACTATATTTTTGATATGGTTATAAGGCAAACTGAGCCCATATTTATCAAATCTTTATAAGAACATCAAAGCCTTGTATATACACACAAAATTCCGTCATAAACTGATTTCAACAAAATAGTACCTAAAGGGATACGCATTTTATGACATTGACTTTCTAGAAAAACTACATTGTAACATGTTGAAAAAACCCTGAGTTAATTTGTGAATGTATTGGGAATTAACTGCAAGCAATGGAGGTTAGTGTCAGGGAAACCCCTTCCATTGTAGAAATAAAAACAAACTTACTCCGTTAATACCTAGTGAATTTGCTACAAGCAAACAAGAGGCTTATAACGGGGAAACTTGTAGTTTGCTTTTGACTTGCAGCTTTTTCCAATATCTTTTTACACCCTTTTGCACATCAATTTCTTTTAACAAAATAAATTGAGGCTGATTTAGTAGAAAATGCTATTAGTTGATTAATTTCTTATATCATGCATTGAAGGAAATTAAATGGAAAATTCTCAGGATGTACTTAGGCTGCCGGAAGGTATTACATACACCGTAATGATGTGTAAAGTGTATGGAGGCAATGGGAATTCTGAAATGTTTTAATAGAGTTTAAAGTTACAGTAAATGTGGTTATTACTATATAAAATATGAAGAGTTTTCTATGAAGAGTTTTTCTATAATTTCTACTTTTTTGATGATGCCTATTCCTAAAACATACATTTTACTTATTTAGGAAGATGTAACTGATCATTATATCATACGGTATGTGGATTTAAAAAGAAAAGAATTATTTCTGTCAGTGTCCCAAATTCAAATTACATACATCCTTGGTCGAAACTGGATAACATGTTTTACCATTGTGATGTGGCCAATAGGTTCAATATTGTTTGTTTTTGATATACTTTGATTTTTATTTTATGCCTTGTGTTTCACACTTTTGTAAAGCACTCAGTGACATTTGGGCATTTCTTATATTTTAATTATTATTATTATTATTTATTATTATTATTACCATATTGGGGTGCGACAATGTTTATGATGACTGACAACTGACACATGAGAATCAAAAGGTACACCCAAATGTTTTCAAGACTGACAAGCAAAACAAAAGATCTCACAAGTGCAAACACAACATTCTATGTCTCAATTTCTCATGAATTTTGGCTATGAAGTCAATTTTGCGATGATTTTTCCAATTTTTCAAACAAAGTGGTTCAAATTTTACTCAAAACTGATGCCGTTCAAAATAAAATGACAAATCCTCTTCAACTTTATATTCCCAGCATTGGTACAAATTTTTCGACAGGTGGCCTCTTCCGACCAACGTATGACATATTGAGGGGTGTTACCACACCCTCCACACACCTTTTCTGGCTAGGCCACTGGAACACACCAAGTAACAGAAACTGCTTTTCAAGATATGTTCCTTGGATTTTAAACCAACTAGATAAATTGTTTAGATAACATGAACACCCTCTAAATGATTTCAGATTTCTTTTATATTCTCCTCTCTGTATAGTAAATTACATGCAGTCATCTGACAGATCACATACTAATTTCTACACATAGTGAGACTGATATGTATTAGGTACATAGCAAGGTAGCCCTCTGGGTTTATGACAGTCTTGAGTTTATGACAGACTATTTCTGTGGTTTCATTAACCTAAATTCATACAGAAATTACAAGATATTTCCTATTGCATTGCTTCTATAGTTCATCTTCACAATGAATATGATAGTTCAAGATACCACAATGTTGAACTTCTGAAAAATCTCTCCGATTTTGTCACCTCTTCGCATTGATTTTTGTAAGTTTGTCATTATTTTTATCTTTGCACAACTGTCATTTTTACCTATGTTACCTATGTAGTAATCCATTAAAAGAGACAAATTCATCTTTCTGAAATTTTGGTGCTTTAGTATTTCTGCATTTGTCTATTGTCTTTGTGAAATATTACAGCTGCAAACATGACCAGTTTTGGGGATATATAAAATTGCCCATAAAATCAAAATGGTTGGACTAATTCAACTGAAATTTGAAACTGATACTACTTCAGTAGTGATTTTTCACAAAGCAGTGGAAACTGAAATGAGAAAAATAGGACTAAGCTTCTTTAAGCATCATATAGAAAGTGAACAGTCAAATAAATTATACAGCCAGAAGGGAGCCCTCCTCTTCTCCCTTTCATGTATCATTCGGTAAAACCAATAGGGATTTTGTACATCAAGTATAGCTCACTGGGTTTATGACATGGTTTCAGAGCTCTAAATTCATACAGAAACTGTATGAATATGAACTCTACATTGAGGCTTGCCAGATTATCACAAAAAGTGCATTGATTCCTATAGGCAAAATTTAAAAAAATGATGATGTATACACAAATGCAGGATAGGGACTGTATTGACAAAAAATTGGGCCATGCCCTCTAGATTTCAGTTCACACTGTCCAAAATTATTGCTTTGCCTATAGACAATGCAATCTCTGATCACCAGTCTCCAATGGTATGTAAGAAATCAAAATTAAAGGAACTTTGTCCGATTTTCCAATATTTAGTTTTCTATGAGCGTTAAATTTCAAATTTCAGTTAAATGTGTTGAACCGTTTAGATTTTATGTGTGATTTCATATTATAGAGCAGCCTTTACATTACTGTGTAAAATTAATTATGGTTACCATAATTTAGACACATTTTCATACATATCTCCAAAACAGAACATATAATAGTTCAGCTGTGAACTTTCACATGAGTAATGAGAAAAATATGAGCAATATTTGGTACCAAAATCACAAAAAGTTTGAAAAAAAGTTGAAGCAATCGGACCATGCTGCCTTAAACTCTGTATGCTGGAAATAGGTATGAAACAAAAGCTTCAAATTTCAGGCTGGAATTGTATCACTTCTCAAGGAAGCTGCATCATATGTGACCCATCATATTGAAAGGGTCAAAAGTTAAAAAATTATTATTATTTTTTTTTGTCTCATCTAAAAGATTATAATTTAAGCTTTAAAATGACACCTAGCAATTGGTTATTGGATGTTCTATTGCAAAGTTACATCCAAATTGGTAAAATACATTTTACAAATACATACACATTTTTTTAACTGGAGAAAGGATTTTTGTCTCCGTTTTTAAAACATTTGTCTTATGTTTCGGATGTTGGAACCTGATTAATATGATAGAATATACTTCAAAGATAACGTTTCTGATAAAATTAGAAATTCCACCTGGAATGTGGCCCATATCTCGTAATTTACTATGCTGACCTTATAACTTTTGATATGATGGAGCACATATAGTCAGGATACTGATTAGAAATTGGATACCCAAATCATTAAGCTTTACATCAAGTCTACCAGTAATCCCACTCAATATGTATCCTTGGTGGTTTCTGAATTATGAAGCAGCGCATCAATCTAGCTTAACCTGGTATTTTGCAATTCTATCATGATTAAAATAATACACAAATGAATTAAATTAATCAACAATGAAAGAGTGCTCCAATATTCTGGTGGGTGATACAATGCTGCTTGATACTGGGTTATAATGATTTCAACGATGTTTGGAAAAAGATGTTCAAAAACAACACAAACAAATAAACAAAGACTGGCTTCTTAAAAGCCATCAAAATTAGAGGTCACATGTTTTCACAGCAATTACATTACACCACATAGAAATTTATATTAGTATTCTATTTTATATATGTGACCCATCATATCAAAAGGTACCTCAAGGGCAAGCCCGTAGCCGGGGGGCCCCCCAAATTTGACAATGTACAAAAAAGGTCCACAAAAATTCACTAAATGACCACCAAAAGAACACCTAATGCACCAAAACAAGCAAATGTAGGTCGTTTTTTAATAAAATACTACACAAAATGCTTGGAAAACTGCAAAAAACTACTAAAATGATTTTCGGGTCGACCAAAACGAAAAAATTTCCTCCAAAAGGTCCACTTTTTGAAAATCTGCACCCCCTTGAAAAAATCTTGCTCAAGGGTACCAAAATGAAAATTGATTTGTTGGTCTCATCTGAAAGATTGTATTTTGACACCTTGTCTTTGGTTGGATGTTCAATTACAAAGTTACATTCAAATTGGTAAAAGGCATTGAGCTGATTCAGAAAACTATAGTTCTGAGAAAATCGAGTTTAAAGTTTCTGAACTGGTAAACTTTAATGAAGAAATCCCTTTATCTCGGTTTTTAAAACATTTGTCTTATGTTTTGGATGTTGGAACCTGATTAATATGATAGAATATACTTCAAAGATAACATTTCTGATGAAATTAGAAATTCGACCTTGGACGTGATTTTTGACTATGCTCAGCTTCAATGGCCCGTATCTCGTAATTTACTATGCCGACCTTAATGTACCTTTCAATATGATGTGTCACATATATCATAAAGTAAAATATTTTTAAAAAATTAACTTGTCATTGAGTACAAGAAATAAATAGTTTATAGGAAATTAAACGGTGTTGAATGAAGTGACGAGTCAGGTAGTTATTTTCAATGATTTTTGAAGAAACCCCTCTTCATACTTATCTAGGGCAAACAATGTGTATAATTCAAAGATGGATCCCTCCTGCAACCCCTGAAACTGAACACTCTTAAAATTTTAACATTATCCAACAAGAATTGTAAAAGTAAACCCTCTAAATTTGTCAGTTTCAATCTAAATTCATAAGCACACCCATGTAGTTTACATATCATGACTTGGGATTTAGCAATGGAAATTCACTACGTTGGTTAAGATAACATTAACAAAAATGAAATTCAATCTGCTCTCAAGATTTAAAGTAAATTATCATCACACATTCCGATGCACAGAACTCATTTCTATTCCAAAATAATTCTTCCTAATGCTCTCAGATAGTATACATTTATCAAGATTTTCGTGCTTTACTTTTTTTCTTTCCTGTCTGCTAGCAAACCTAGAATGTTATAATTCATGCATTTTAAAAAGGTTTATATGTGGGTGGGTGTAAATAAGATAAAGTTGTTTTTTAGACCTTCACATTTTCCAATATATAAATGTACAAGTTGGAACCCATAAAATCTGGAAATCTGGTATTTATGTTTACCATTCCAAAGTGCTGAAACCTTACAATAGTTTTGACATGAGGAGATTTTGAGAAACCTGTTCACCAAGAAAATATTCTTCAAATTACTATAATTTATTATAATTATTAAATATTTTGGATCAACTTAAAGGTAGTATAGCACTGAAGCAATTTGTCTATTGAAGTTTCTTATTTTTGAATATATTTTACTTTCAATCTTAAATGAAGCCGTAAATGCAGCAAACTTCATTTTGCTCTCTGGCAACCTTTGACTGGCCATAACTGGACTTTTGTTATGAATTGAAGTTCATTAAGGTTTCATTTTAACCCCTATAACATGGTCTTTGCAAATATTTAAAAAGTGAAAATGGCAAGAGGCTGCATTTACGGCTGGTTTGGGATGGACAGTTACATGTGGTGTTTTCATATGTGATGACTCATCTTGAAAAGGGGGACTCTGCGACAGAACACTTTTCAATATACAGGTGAAAATAGGCAGCAAAAAATAAGGAAAATAATAAGAATTTCCAGTAGATTTTCTATTTTAAAATTTCATCGCCTTGATCAATTTCAACAAGTAAGGTGTCATTTTAAAGCTAAGAAAATGCTGCAACAGATAAAGTGAAAAAATCAAAATTGATATCATCTTCGAAGTCCCCCCTTTCATGGTGAGCCATCACATATGTGCTAATTACATTTCTGCAATTCCTACTTTATATGAAATAATTTTGTTTTGCTTGTCCATTTCACATTCTCACTTATTTTTAATTTTGTTTAGAAAAATATGGTTAATTTAAGTTTGATATTTGGTTCAATTCTAATCTTACTTACCACATTTGTAAGCTAAAACACAGCTGTTCTCTCTTGTAGCTGGAAAGATAACCTTAAAGGGACTGGCCTAGATTCTCCTCACTAATTTTGATATGATTATGATTTACTACTACACTTTTAAGCTTATTTAGAGCATTTTCATACATTTTTTTAACACGAATCAATAGAACATGTTTATAGTAATATAACCTACCAGTAGTTTTCGATGATTTTGAGGAATATTGGAGAAAATTGCAATTTTTTACCAACTTTAATTTTTGATGCTGGGGCAAATAAATGTTTTAAAAAGAGTGTTCCTAGTTTCAAATTTTAAAAAGATTTTATTTGTACACCTGTGATGGATAAACAAATTATTCTTGATGAAATTGTTTCTCTTTTAATATGTATTAAATTATCTCCAGGAGCTTTGTTTGATCTTTTATCTGATAAAAAGCATCTGAGGTACAAAATTAGGATTCGAAAAACACAGGAAAGTTACACCACCACCACAGAATGATATATTGTAAATTAATTCTCTCTCAATTTGAGCCATTTCTGTGTAATTTTTTGTACTTTTGGATTTACTACTACACTTTTAAGCTTATTTAGAGCATTTTCATACATTTTTCATTCTAAGTGGAATCTAGGCTAGTCCCTTTAAATCTAATTTAACTAATACCTTAAAAGCATAATTAAGTACCACAGCATTAATTCAATATACTCACAAAACAAGGCATGTTTTACGATCAATTGTGAGCAATGCAGGTCATTTGGTCAAGAATGGCGGTCATCAAATTTGTTTGTCAGACATTTTAATGTCATTGGTCATTTGGTCAGGAAGTATGGTCATTATCTCCATTTGCCAGCCATCTTAATGCCATTGGTCATTTGGTCAGGTATTGTGGTCATTATCCCCATTGCCAGCCATTCAAATTGCCATTGGTCATTGGTCTACAGCCACCTTGATGCCAAGCCAATGAGCCATGTCTATATTCTGCAGCTGAGCAATGGTCAATGGAAAATACACGTGTCCAGTGGCCAGAATTTCCCAGCTTGTTAATGGTCAGCGCAAATGGCATGATGGCTAGCTTATGGCAAACTTGCACTTACAATTACAGAATTACAATTAAATTACGTACTTTATATTAAAATTGTGTAAAATCTTGATGAATGAAAACTATATGCTTATTGTACACAAGATAAATTGCTAAACAGAAAAAAATCTCTCCACATTTTAATAATAAGATTTCATGAGGTTTTATGCATAAATGCTATGGTGTTTTTGGTT
>JXSR01S014056.1:10939-27986 GCA_000969725.1 Ophiothrix spiculata | reverse complement strand
GGGGGGGGGGACTTAAGGAATAAGATTACCATCCCAAGCCAAAGATATAGGCCTAAAGATAAAGGGACACCCGAAGGACTTGACCAAGTCTACGTCTTGTAGCCTTTTTGGTCTGCTTTCTGAGATCTCGGAACTTGTCCCAGTCAGTTTCTAATCCAGACTTTTTAGCATGGTTAAATGCGTGTTGTTTGCGCTTGTGTAAACACCTGATTTTACGGTTGATCCATGGTAATCTCTGATTTTGTTTGACTACTTTGGAAGGTACACATTTATCTACTGCAGTTTGTAACATATTTTTGAATATTGTCAATAAATTATTAACATCACTGTCAATGCTGAGATCAACGATTCTAGCCTCAATTTCCTTACTGATTTCTTTGGTTTCCTTTTTGAAATCATCGATGTTGGCCTTTTAATACAAGTAGATCTTTCTTGGCGCCTGATTGTTATGGATGGTCTGGTGTTAAGTAGGATTACTGGGATGCCATTATGGTCACTGATACCTGGGCTCTATTTCATAAAGCTATTTAGGAATATTCTTAAGTATAAATTTGTAAAATTACTTCAGAACAAGAACATTTTGAAAATTTTCAACTTGGAAGTGATCAAACTTCTCAACTTAAGGCTAATATATTTGAATAGTTTAAACGTGTCTGCCTTGTACTATACAGATGAAGTTGTGGGTAATTGACCTTTGACCTTATATAGTCAAATTAAGATCATACCTAAAGTTAAGAACATTTTGAATAAAGATAGGAACTTTTCTGTTTCGTTTTAAATTTTCTTAACAACTTTGGAATAGGAATTTCATAAACTGATATTAATTTAACAATTATCATCCAAAGTTGCTTTAGGAAATGGAACTCATTGTTCTCAGAGTCTAAGATATTTGGGGATTTATAAATGATTATTGTTCTGCAGACCAACTTAGGAATATTCTTTAATCTTTATGAAATAGAGCTCTGAATTGATGGAAGATTGTAGCACCAATGACGGGTTTTTAACGAACAAGAGATCAAGTGTATTATCGCCTCTTGTAGGACCATTTACCACCTGATCGAGGCCAAAGTCATTAGAAATGTTAATTAGTTCTCTACAGAGGCCCGCTTTTTGGGCTCCTGGCACAACATTTTGAAATTCCCATTGTATTTCCGACAAATTAAAATCTCCTCCCAGCCAGATGTTACTGTAGGCATCAAGATTTATCTTTTCCAAGGAGGTTCTCAGTTTGTTAAGGTAGTCCATTTTTGTGTTTGGTGGTCTGTAATATGATCCAATTAAAACCGGCTTAGCTTTATGAATTCTAATTTCACACCATATTATTTCACAGTCAGGTATTTCAAGATCATGTCGCTGGGCACTAGTAGTCATTTTTGATGCCAATTAAGACACCACCCCATGACAGACCTTTCTTTCTTTGGGCCTCGGTAGTTTGTGGCCTGTCTCTTCTGTACACCGTGTAACAACTTCGCAAAAGCTCACTGCTGTTATAAATAATGTTCAAACTCAAGGCTGGTATTAGGACAAAATATAACACAGTTATGATAGTTATGCTACTCACAGTCGTTGCTAACTTCACCATAATCACTGATACTGATAGAAAGTCAATTACAATCCAGAAATTCAATCACACAGTGCATTGTTATTAATTGAAGCATAAAATAAACAGAGAAATACAGGTTACCCCAGTGGATTGGAACCCTACGCCCGGCCTGTGGAGTCTCTACTCGTCCATTACGATCACTGTATGTGCCGCCATATTTAAATACCCACGACGAGTGTTGACAACGATGGATATTTTATCAGGTAGAATCCTCTCTAATCTCAGGCAAAATGGTGTCAACGACCATTCAGTAAATGTCTCTGGTGTTTGATGTTGCAAAGTAAACCAAAAATTCAAGTGGACGGATCCCAAAAGATGAAATTTGATATGAAAAATGTCCCGTGATATCAAGGGACGTCTTGCCACCACTGCGACTGCGCACCACTTCTCTGTCCCTTACCCGAAATTTCTGGCAGTGGTTGATACGGAATCTGGACATTTCATTCCCGAGACACTTCATATCCGTTTGATATTCATACCCTAAACTAAAGACTAGTCATCTGAAACAAACCTTTTCATTCTGGGCGGGATCAAATTGCATTGTGCGCTGGGATTGTGCGTGAACAACAAACCAATCAAATCGATCATCTAGTCACTGTCACGCACCAACAGAACTGTCAAATCAAGCGAGCTCACGAGTATCGCATGAGTTGCGTTTGAACTTTAACCTAGGCGCACAAGATGCGTTAAAGTGAAAAGGTTTTCTTCCCGCCACTATAGCCTAGGCCTAGTGTATGGAAAATGTTTTTGTTTACCACGTTGTAGAATATGATTCTTACTGCATTTGCAGTAAGTGATCTTTTCACGTTTTGGTTGAACTTTTTTAAAGTATGGATTATTTAGATGATCAAGTACCTCATTCTTGTCAATGAACGTTTTCTCCTCCGTATTTGATGGTCAAATTGTTTTGACCTTTCAATTTCTTGAAATCATGACTTTGAACTTGCCAAATAAATTCTCACCTCGATTCCCTTCACGCGACTTAACTCGCTACAAAATTTGCCTAGACACTGAAAATCTGTACTCAACAGGCCTGACTCATATTTTACAAAAACAGCAAAACTATAGTCTTTTAACCAGCCAGACTACATTTGAACCACAGAACTTGATTCAAAAGAAATTTGATCAAAAAACCTAGTTCCTGTTATTTTTGAAGCTTTTACTTTAAAGAGGGCAACCAAACACATGAGCCAAAAGCCTTTATTTAGTGATGTGTGTCCTTAATGGGATTTACATTTTTGAAACGTTCTTTTTTGTATTGCATTAAGCTAGTTAGACAATATCTATATAATATAAATTTCCATTTCATCTTGTTAGAAGAGATACACAGGCTGGTGGGGTGTCGGGGGGGGGGGGGTGTTGGTCTTAACAACATACACCACCAAATAGATTGCCTGTTCATTCCTATGCAAAACAGCCTCCAGATCATGGGGGAAATCTTGGCTATAAAGCAAATGGTTGCTTCAACGCTTGGATTTATTTTGAGATTATGATCCAGAAGAGCCCACAAAGTGAAAAAAACTAGGTTAACCTTGATAATCTTTTGCTAGGTTGCCTCAAACATGGGATATGCTCAAAATTTCATTTTCTGTAACTCACTTCAAAATTTCTCTAGACACTGAAAATCTGCTCTCAAATTTTACAAAAACAGCAAAACTATAATAGCAATCTTTACCAAGCCTGACTACATTTGAACCACAGAACATGATTCAAAAGAAAATTGATTAAAAAACCTAGTTCCCGCCATTTTTGAAGCTTTTACTTTAGAGAGGGCAACCAAACACATGCTCCTGCATTGCTCTGTATGGACCAAAAGCCTTTATTTAGTGATGTGTGTCCTTATACAGATGAATTGTCAAACTTTCAAGACTGGCTAAAAATAGCTTCCAGTGGGTTTCTTGTTTGTTTGTTTGTTTGTTATTTATTCAGCATATGTGGTACAAAAATGAAAACATTTAATAAGATGGGAATTAACAGCCTGTTTGAAACTTATTACTCATAAGGGAGTGTAGAGGTCAAAAAGACTAAGTAGAAGTCTAGGTCATCATGCAATTCTGCAATTCGGCCATTTGGCCGCGATGTAATCAGTGTTAATAAACCTAAACCTAAACCTAAAGTTTGCCAGGTCTATACGAATGTCAAAAAAGGTAGTATTTGTACTCTGAAGTGAAAAGATGGACGGGAATAAACTTAAGGCGATGTAGAGGACCCGTGAGGATTAAGAATAAATGCACATACCCTTGGAAGCAATGTTCCAAGAAATGGTAATTTTCAGCAAATATGCACTGCAACACTACCCCACAAAGGATGTTTATACTAAATTTACATATTATAAAGACTTTCCAAAGTTGTTGGTTACACAAAACATAATGTTAAAGATATGTTACTATGGTAGCCATTGTAAACAACTAAACATAATTTCTCTGATCCGAACAGTACGATTTTCATAAATTGATTTCAAAAAGGTTCCTTTCATGAATATAGAAAAAATAATTTCTGTTTTTTCAAGTACCATCATGGTATAGAGGTGGTCAATGTATTCTCACACTACAGCTGAGTGAAACGCCTTTTTCAGTCCAGTGTATTTTTGGCCCATTTCAAAAAAATGTATATAATTTTTAATATTTTCAAACTATATAGTAGAAATATGAAATCCTGAAAATTTCCCAGAAGTAATTAAAAAAAATAATTGAAAATCTCATAGCTCAAGTTTTGACAAATACGAAATCAGTGGCGACACGTTACTCGATCAGACTTACGCCCGGGAATTTATAGGCTAACACAGTACGGGAATTTTCACTCTGTCAATAAAAAGGATTACCACTCATCCGCATCTATCTTGCCTAATGTTACTTGTTGTTATTGATTACTACAATTCCGTGATAGGGCTTCATTTTCTAAGCAAAGAGGGTTTTGCAGTTTAACAACATCACAGCAATTCAAAAGCGTGGAGAAATTAATTTCAAACAGAACTCGGTTTATTTTCGAAGTTTTTAGAGTATAGCAAACACAATGTCATTAAATTGGATGTTATTTTAAAGAAGACTTACTACAGATTTTAAAGCAGTACTATAAGATTTTGATCAAAAATAGTTTATAGTAAAAACAGCATAAAATGCAGGAATGTGACTATCTAAAAATGTTTTCAAGTGTATTTTGTGAAAAAAAAAATGGTTTTACCACCGAAAATGGATAAAAAGCATATGAATAATTTCCTTTATAATACATGTGGAATTAAATTCGGGATCCCGAATTTAATTCAACAAATGGCCATAACAGAAAAAGTAAGCATCTTTGAGCTGAATCGTTTAGAGGGTATTCATATCTACCCAAAACAAACCCAATAAGCCCAAAAATTGAAAAGTCATGGGTGACAGGGGGCGCTTCATTTTTAACACTTTATAGTATTGCTTTAAATGTTCAAAAATAAATTATTTAAATACCTTAAAAGAAAATTTATTTTTTTTGTCTAAAAACAGGAAATAATTTCCAAATTAGAGAGTTCGCATATCAATATGACCGTATTTTGAAGAGAAATCTAAAAAAGTCAACTTGAAATTATATAGATAAAGCACTATCTAGAGAAGATTTCAGTA
Organism: Ophiothrix spiculata; assembly: GCA_000969725.1. Lineage (NCBI taxonomy): Eukaryota > Metazoa > Echinodermata > Ophiuroidea > Amphilepidida > Ophiotrichidae > Ophiothrix > Ophiothrix spiculata. The sequence continues at coordinate 22,787 of JXSR01S014056.1, read as the reverse complement.
TAGGAAAATATGTATAAACATTTTTCGCAAACATGGTATAGTCTGATAGGGGGTAGTTGACTGAATTGTGTGTTTTGATTTGTGTTTGTATCATAAAAAGGATTACCTTCAGGCTCAGACGATAATTGAATTGATTTATTAATAAAGTGTGAACTATAAAAAAGAAATATACGTAATATTTATTATATTTGTTAAATGCATTTACTTTAAGTTTACCATGATGAACAGGGGTATATTTTTAATCCCTATTGCACAAATGGAACGGTCCGTTTGAGCATGCGCATATGACATTTCTAAGGACTTAGTGTTTTTTCATGAAAAAAAATGAAAAATGACCCTATTTCAAAAACTGTTTGCTTTTTTTTCAATTTTTCTTTCAGAATCGTGTTCAGAGTGTAATTATCTTTGTTTTAATGTATTATTTGTCACAAGGGGTTGTATATTTCTATTTAGCCGTGTGTCGCCATCAATCACCAATAAGTGCCAAATGTGACTTAATTCTGCTGTTTTCCCCAAATTATCAAAAAATCCTGAATAATTGATTTTTTTGTTTTTTATTGTTGAGGTAGAACACCGGAAAATAAAAGTGTTTCACATTTGTTTTGCCACTTAAAATTACCCTCGGAAATTCGAATTTTACCGTTGGCGTGTTGACCATCTCTACATGGTAGTATTTTTCATTTTATGCACAAAATACCGTTATGTGATTTGCTGTTCTATACAGCTTGCCCCAAGCCAGAAATCGGGTCTTACCTTCATGTTAGATATTCATGAGATAGACTGCTTCAAAAAACTTAAACTGAATAATCAGTACTTGTATTAACAACAGATTTCATGCTAGACTAATTTCATGATGTCTTACATGAAGGATGAACCAAAAATCGAGCAATCTGTCCCCTCCGGTTTGGATGTTGGGATGGTGGTTGTTAGGTTAGTTCCATCGAATGTAACTCGAACTCATCCTTCCCTATGCCTAGCCTAGATTTACATGGTTGATGGATGTTAACTGCTTTGCTCTTCACAATGTTACTTCTGTTTGTGTTTATAATTTTTGAGGCAAAACCAATAATAAAACAAGTGCCAGTTCCAAAACGAGTGCTTTTTTACTTACCAGTTCAATTAAAAGATTTAATTGAAATACTTCCTGAAGTTTGGATTTTTACAAATTTATGCAATGTCTAGTGCATTCTTGTAGGTTGTTGAGTGGTCAAATATACACTTTACTCTAGCAAAATGACCAGTTACCAGGCTGTTGTCTGGTTAAACGTTTAAAGTTAACAGCACTTATCTGGACATGACTCTGGACATGATTTTTTTATTTTTTCTGTACACTGTTTCATTTCAGACAAAAGGTTCTTGAATTAAAGAACCCTCAGCAGTCCAAAACTTCCAAGTTTCTCCAAGATGCGCCTCCAAGAGATCCCATCACTGTAGGCATTATAGGCTGTGGGCGTTTAGGCCTTCATTTAGTCAACTGTTTGATGACATATGCCGATGTACAAGCAGCAGAGATACATATCTCAACAAGGAGACCAGAACTGTTAGGTAAGTAAAGGTGGTCAGTGTCACTGTTAAGGCCGTATTACTCACCATTGACACAGGAGACATTAGATTTGACGCTGTAACAGTTTCTGAAAATGTGTGAGAAAGATGCTATTCTTCCTTTATGTTATGTTGAGAATTTATCGGCTCAGCTAAGGATTTTGGCGCAAGCACCTTTTCAACTTTGGTTGACTTGGTGCAAGCACAACAACTTTGTAAAAAATCTAATCAAATTGGTGCAAGGCCAAAAACCTTAGGGAACATCAGTGTCAGGCTTCTTTTATGTCAGGATGGTAAAAATGATCCTTAGTATTACAATGTAGGTGGGACTGCAATTTATTATTACCATATTACCATAGAGCCCAGTTAAAGTGTAGTGATGACTAGCTGCCAAAGGCCGTCTAACTTTAGTGCCTAATGATAGATTTGATCACCATATGTTCTGTTTCAATTCCTCAATAATAGACCCTTGGACTGGCTCTCATTGGTCACTCCTACTGGTTTGGTATATGTTGAAGTAGACATTTTCTGTTTTAATGGCGGTTGTTACTTTAATGCACAATTATTGTAGCAACCTAGAAAAAAGGATGCCAGTAAATTTCTTTAAAAAAAGTTGCCTTCAGTTTTTTGGTTAAAACTTTGGTGAAGGTAAAATTATGCCAAAATAGTTTGTCAAGTCATATGCCATTCAGTGAAATATTACAAAATTTTGAAACATACAGGACCCAAAATAATGTTTTAGGGCAGGCAGGCTGGCAGGCAATTTTAGCTAATTTAAAAAGGGCACCAAGGCATTACATGTTAAAACTGTGTTCAGTATTTTAGAGCACCAAGGCAAATGGTAGGGGCATCCAAGGAAAATTGCCTTAAATTGCCTAAGGTTATTTGGGGCCCTGAAGGAAACCAACTTGATGAAGGCAGTGTGAGGTTCGGTACATTTTGCATTTCCAATACAGATGTATAATAGTTTAATCAATTAATATTTTGTTCTTTAGTATCTCTTCAAGAAAAGGGGGTTGAATGCTATTACGACAACAGCAAGCTGGTCCAGTCCGTCCATGTCCTGTATCTCTGTGTCCTTCCATCACAGTTACCTACTGTAGCTGAAGATATCTGCGGACAGATACCACCACATTGTATTGTGTATAGTCTTTTGAGCTCTGTGCCTATACCCAAGCTAAAACAGGTAAGAAGAGATTAAAAAGCAACCATTTCTAGTGACGTAAGTGGAAAGTTTGAGAAACAAGTCCTTTGATGAACTATTTAAAATTATACTGGAACATGCCTACAAACATCATAGAATTTTTGTTTTCAGTGTCTTTGGTAGCTTAGTTATACTTGGTACCTTACTCAATAACATGTGAGCATCCACCACAAATCACATGTAAAGTCAACTCGTGTTCCTTTTTATCTTAACTATTTTTATTTTCAAAAGGAACATATCTGAAGCTTCAAGGTGATACTTTCTTCACAAGACATCATAAAGTGGAGTTATGATTTTCTGAAGAATGACATGTTGGAAATTGAAATACATAAAGCTGAGAAAATGTGGGTTAAAGTTTTCATTTCATGCCTATTTCCTATCTGACTATTAAAGTTAGTTTTCAGACATCTTTGTAGTTGAAATGAAACCTAATATTTTGCAAGGAGTTGAATCTAATCCTGAAGAATCTGTTTCATCCGATTATTTGTATTTAACCCTGTATCTCAAAATAAAAAATGCTAAGTTTATGTGAGGTTTGTGGTAAATGGTCACATTAAAACTTTAATAAACAATTTCTGACACAGACTCAAATTCAACATTGCAATACCTGTACCTTTAACAATTCACAGCATTTGACACTTTCTGATGCATAATGCTAGAAATCAGGATCAGGAATAGCTAGGAATATTGACTTTACTTTTATTTCTGTACAGAAACTTTGAATGACAATGAACTTCATGATCTGTATGTAAGATAAGGATTTCAGTTTAAGTGAGAGTAAATGTGTTATTTTTAAGATCACAAATCAAATGAAAAAACAATAAAGTATTGTTTCAAGGAGACAGTGGGAATATTTGAATTCTCCTTCCTGTTTCATGTCCTTTTTATCTAACACTTTAAGGTAATGATCCAGACAAAATCACTAGAAACAGAAACCAAGTTTTGTTGACTGATGAGATACTGTTACCTTGGTAATGAGAAATTAGCAATGGTGGGAACTTTTGGAAGCAATGCAAAAGGAGTCATTTTCTGATTATTGTTTACTGACATACAATATCATCCTTCTTTTCTTCATTTCCAAAGATTCATACAAGGTCTTAGCCTTGTTCTTGAGATACTATTACTATGGTAACAAGAAAATAGAAATGGTGAGAACTTTTGGAAGCAGTACAAAAAGAGTCTTTTTTAAAATCTTTTTAACCGATATACAATGCCATCCATCATGATCATTTTTTTATTCATTGCCAAAGATCGATGCAAGGTGTTAGGCTCCATCTCAGCCAGAAACAGGCCCACTCGTCTTTTAGGCAGGTTACATGTAGATTGCTCTCTAGGTGAAAAGATTGTTTAGAGTAGTCAGGGTCATTATACCCAGTATTTGTAGACAGATAGGTTTATAATTTAACCCTTACCCTGGGTTGTCTAAAACCTCTCTTTGGTAATTTTGCCTCACTTAGCTCCGTGATTCAAATCAGGGATCTCTCGCATCCCTATCCAAAGTCAAACGCTACCAAGCCACTGGGTATACTTTAAACTGATGTAGTTATCGTACATTTTTATGTTAAGAAAATAGTAATTTCAGTGTCTCAAAACTTACTCCAGAAATTTCAATGTCTTAATTAGAAAATACCTCAACAATGCTACCACTGAGCATCTAGTACATGCTTTCATTACCTCACGCCTTGACTGCTGCAATTCTCTCCTTGTGGGCCTTCCTGACAACGACCTTCAAAAACTCCAAAGACTACAGAACGCGTCAGCCCGTCTTGTCACGCTGACTAAACGCAGAGATCACATCACTCCGGTGTTACAAGATCTCCATTGGCTGCCTATATCTAAGCGCATTGAATATAAGATCCTCCTTCTGGTGTTTAAGTCTTTCCACGATCACTCTCCTGCATATCTTGCTAATTTGCTCAGCCGCTATAAACCAGCTCGTACTCTCATCTCCTCATCTCAAGTCTCTTTCGGATTTCCCACGCAGCGTCCAAGAACAAATTTCTATGGACAAAGATCATTCGCAGTTTCTGGATCAAAACTCTGGAACAATCTGCCTTCAATAATCAGGAACGCTGCTTCAATAATGACTACTAGTCAGTTCAAGCGTACTCTCAAGACTCTGCTTTTTGAAGACTATTTTCAGTGACTGCATGAGAAATTACCTATAACTTTCCAATTTTTTCTCCAATGAATGTGATTCTGTTTGTAACAATTTTTATGTATAAAAATTGTATTTTTTAAGGTTTTGTTTACAAGTATGTACAGCGCTCAGCGGCTTCTTTGTTATGGGCGCTCAAAAATCTCACATTATTATTATTATTATTATTATCTAATCTTACTTCCCCATATTTTTATCTTCTTACAGATGATCAAATGCTCCAGTATTATCAAACCAGAATTTGAATTCAATCTTGAGAATGCTCACCAACCGTGGAATTATTCTCAAGATATTTGCAGCACACTGGAAAACCAGCAGCAGGTGGAAGTCACCTGTCCTCTCAGTTTTAACAAAGATGGTAATTATATCACCCTCAAATAAGCATCTAGGTACAAGTGACTGGCAACAGAATTAAGGAATCTCCGCAAAACCATCAGGCATTTGTAAAGTTTTGTATGATCTGTGTAACACATTTCCTCGGAATGAAGTTTCTGGGGAAGTTTCTTGACAGATCCAATATATTTGCCATATGTATGCATGGTTACCAGATTAGGTACCAGAGTATCATGCATGACTTTTAGTGCCCCCTCATCCTTCTGATTTAAATCAGGATCCAAATTAATAGTTTCCTTGATACAAATTCTTTTATCAGATCAGGGGATTAATCAAATATGGAAATATGTTGCCCAGGATAAATAAAACTGTCATATACAACAAGGTGCTTCTTGGTTTTGAAAAGATTAACTTCATTATTTAGCTTCCACAACAAACCAAATGAATTTATTTAAAAATAAAGGAAGGAAAGATTAGAGTTCAGATAGCACAGAAATTGCTTATTTTAATATAACCCACCTGTACATGTCAGTCTTCATGTTCCTTGTCATATGTCAAGCATCTGGGTGAATATAATGGTATGCATTGATAAAAACTGAATTAATCATTAATAGTTTTATGGTGCCAAGAGCTGGTAAGAGAACCCAATTTCAGGTTATGATGTTAATAACAACTGTCAAATAAGTCGTGAGACATAGTTTAAATTCAATTCATCAAAGTTCCAAATAAGTTTTTGTTGATTTTTTCCTCTTGCACTCCCGCAAAAAGGGATATGCCCAATTAGAATTGCTTTTTAGGTTTCACCTCCAGATTGGATACTTGATTCCATAGTAATTAGAAATTTACATAGGGCATACATGTTGACTGGTTTGGTCTACATGTTTCTACATTTTTTCTCTAATAAAGAACATCATTTTCTGAGAAATGTTGGACGACAAAAACTCCCACAATATGGAATACTCACGTATACATTCCATAATTTGAACGATAGCCAAAACTTGTCAGATATGCTAAAAGATATCTGCCAAAAATTTGCCCCAGTTGTTATTTTAGGATATGTCCCATAACATCTTCTACAGTTAGAAATTAAATTTCCTGATATAGCAGCACATTCAGAAATAGACTATGATTATAAACAGGCAAATTCTGGTTAAATTTACCTTTTTTGTTTTGATCTGTAGATCAAGGCCAGATTGCTGTTTCATTTCACAGATTGAATTACTAATATGGTGCTGATATTCAAAATACAACATGGATATGATGTTTTGCCAATTATTGCTAATTATTCTATATTGAAAATAAAATGTCACATCTGGTAGACTGTTATGACAAATATATTCATAAACAGTGTTACACATCTGGTTTTTAACTTAGTGATGCTTGAATCCTATTCATATGAAAAGACTACACCCGCATCCACAAAACACACTAGTAATTTCTAAAATTTTTAAACTGTCTGATTTTCAGTTATTATTCGGTATAGAAAATACAATGACAAATAGATATGTATCAGAAGGAAAAATGTATAAATAGCTTTACACATCTGTTTTTATCATATATGTGTCCCGCCGCAGCAAAAGGATGCTGTTGTCGTCTCATACATGTAGCTCATTGTAGCATATCATATGTATAATACTAGTTGTATACATCAGATATGCTACAATAAGCAACATGTACGAGCCGACAACTGCATCTTTTTGCCGCAGCGGGACACATATCTGATGTTGATTACCCACGGATTGGGACACTCACCTATAAAAGTGACATACCAGTGCCACTGAGCACCTTGGAAGTAGGGGTCTTTTGGTAACAAATTGGTTCAAAAAAGGGAGTCTTTCGGAGACAAAGTGCAAAAAATTAGAGGATCTTTGAGCAAAATTCATAAATAAATAGGGTCTTTCTGGGTCATAATGGACATAAAAAATGCAAAATTTCATAAATTTAATGAAATTTTCAACAAATTTATTGAAATTAAAAAAAACAACCATTAAATTTAGAAAATGGTTGGTCTTTGAATGAAAAAAGTTGTTTAAGTGACAAGATATTTTAAGAAATAGGGGAACATTGAGTGACACTTGAGGGGGTCTTTAAGTGAGAGCAAGCGGAAAAAAAGAAGCTTTTTTTGTGGCACATATGGCACGTAACTCACTATCATATAAATTTCATGTCTACAGTTTTAATTTACAAAGCATGTTTGTTTCATTGGATCTTTGAATGAAATTCACTTCCCTTTAAAAACACATTTCCTTGGTAGTGTACTTTTTAATTTATCTTAATCACTTTAATGGCTAAATTTTCAGTAATTTAGCTGTCGAAAAGGTTCCAGTTATTAAAATATACAGATGGTGAGGATGTATTAGACTTCCACCAGTTTATTTGTGGTTGCATGTTCAGACTATAATTATCATATGTCACCAGAAAATGAGATGACAAACCTTGATAGAAATTGCCAAAGTTGTTTAATTTTGTACGCACATCCTTAATTTTACTCCCATAAGTTTTTGAATTAATAAAGCCCAACCTCAAAATCTTGTCTTAGACCTTGATTGAAAGGTAGAGACACCGTCAGTACAAAATGGCAATGGTTGGTATTTACGCTTGGCTTCCAAAGACATTCACTCACCCGAGAGACATTTGCTCACGATATTCGCTCTGACTTCTTCTCTCAAATGGAGTGAAAATATTGCTTACAATGCTTGAATATTGGTTAAATTTATGTTAGCATTAGTTAAATCAATTATCGATTTAACCAATATCCAAGCATTGTAAGTATCATTCACTCTAAATGAGTGAATAACTGATGGCACATGGTGTACGTGGCTGTGTTTGTGTACATGGTCTATGTTCTGGTTTGGTTAGCCTTATTTTGTGTCTGCTTTAAGCAAACCATATGGCCTACACTAAAGAAATTATGGGATGGGCTTGGGCCAAAGTTTACCTTGCCGCGATCTGAGCCCAAAATACGCTAATTCAGTACTTAATTTGTATAATTTATGCAAAAATTGTATTAATTGACATTTCCTCTGAACCAATTAACTGACCCACCATCATGATATTTTGTGGTAATGAAATAATTAAGCCCCAGTCACACTGTAGTGATAATGGTAAAGTCCTGGTCAAACTATACCAATAATAATAAAGCTCTGATCACAGTGGCAATATGTTGAAACTCAACCGACCTTGTTTTAGTGATAATGAAATGATAAAACCTGGTCATGCTTTAGTGATAATGGTAAAGCTCCATTCACACTATGAAAAACAGTACTTGGTGCTGAGGTCACATGTAATTGCAAAGCTGGGGAGGCATAGTGCTCTATATAAATAAAACAATACAACTACAAATTTACCTGGCCTGCAAATCACCTGCATTTCCAGCAGCATGATCAATCAGGTTTGTTCTTCTAAAGATTTTATTGAATGTAATCAAAAATTGGATCTTTTGAACAATTTTTTCTCATTTTGACCCTAAAGTATTTTCAGTGGTTTTGAAAAAGTGATCAGCTTCATTCATTTCTTAAAAATTCTCAATAGGGATTTAATTTTTTGTCGGTTCTTTGACTTTTTTGTACAGAACTTTTTGCCATAGTCGAAATAGAAAATAAATGTTACATGCACAAATGAGACAATTTGTCAAACTTCAGCTGAAAAACACAAGAAATTGCAAAAAAAATACATGCACAGAGCAAATTTTACATGCATTTGTGCATGTAAAAACCCCTCATTTTGAACACAGACTTTTTGACTGACCTTTTTGTACATTGTAACTTGTAGATGCAATACCCTCCAAATTTCACTCCCATATGTCAGTGGCTCTTGAAATGGTTCTTCAGGTGACACCGTCACCTTAAGAACCATTCGAAAGCCACTGACCCAAGATTATATATCCAAATTTTTAACAAAATGGCAGGTATTGTAGATATGACTTTCTTGCATTCACATGACCACTGTTTACGGTCAACTTGAAAGACCATTGTTGTACCACACTTGTGACTAAAAGATCCCATTCTCTTTAATTTGTCACCAAAAGGTCCCCGATTTGGGGGCTTCTGTTATGATAGATCCCTATATCTGAGGTGTTTGGTGTTAATCATACATGTTCATCACTTTGTCTCTGATATGTGCCTCGTCCCTATGCTCAAAGTAAACCAAAGCCTCCTCGGAGCTAAGATAGGCTAGTAATCAGTACTAATAGCTACTAATCACAAACTTTTTTTTTCTTCTTTCTTTTCGTAATATGTAGAGTTTCTAATGTGTACAAAAGAGAAATGGGCTGAGATGGTGCTGTATTCATTTGTCAATGCAGGCCTTAGGATAGGCCTAGGCAAGGAGCAAATCGTAGCACTGGTGAATCAAGTTGTCTTGGGTCAGTCTGAAGCAAGAGACTATGATGTCAAGATAACATCATTTGATTTTACAAAGAGACCTGAGTAAGTACTGTATTAAACCTCTGTTCATTTAATGGGGTGCTCCATACAAGAAAATCAATTCGATCTAATCTACATTAATGTGTTCAAAAGAGATCTTAGTCTGAATTAGTCTGAACTTTGAAGTGCTGATAAGTTCAGATTACTTCTGTGTAAAGCACCCCAATGTCACTTCTATGCAAGAAAGTCAGGTGACTTTTTGGACAAATACAACTTTGATGCATGATTCAAAATAGACAAAAATGACAAACATTTTGAGCCATGTTGCATGTCTTAAATCCAACAGGTGATATTTTTATGCATGAAATGACATGCCAAAAGACAATAAAATAAATATGTATGTAAAGGTATTTTATGACACAAATGTGACCTGTCATATCTAAAGGTACCTTAAGGTCAGTATAGTAAATTTTGAGATACGGGTCATTGAAGATAAGCATAGTAAAAAATCACGACCAAGTTCGAATTTTTAATTTCATCAGAAACGTTACTTTTGAAGTGTATTCTATCATATTAATCAGGTTCCAACATCCAAAACATAAGAAAAAGTGTTAAAAACCAAGATAAAAAATTCTTTCTCCGTTTTTACTTAAAGCAAAAACTTTAACTTGATTTTTTCAGAACTGTAGTTTTCCGAATCAGCCTGATGCCTTTTGCCAATTTGGATGTAACTTTGCAACCGAACATCCAATAACCAAAAGTAAAGTGTAATAATTTTAAAGCATAAAACATCAGCTTTCAGATGAGACAAAAAAAAATCAATTTTGATTTTAGGACCCTTAAGGTATCTTTCGATATGATGGGTCACAAATGTCTTCTTTATATATCACTTGTTTCCAGGTATCGATATTAGATTTGGAATGGGAGATTGTATACAACAATATACAGTGTGTCCCACTAAAACTCTTACTATCTTTGTGTGTAAATTCCTTGATTGACTGGATGGTAAGAAAATATGTGAAGGTGTCTGTCATTCCATAGGCCATGAAAAATGAACTTTAAGATACCATTGTTTCATTTCAATCAGTAATCTAGAACAAAAGTTAAGCTTTATTAACATTGGGATACACATTTGTCTGGCCAGATCACTGGCAATCCCTGTTGCTGCTTAGAAGATCATTTCATGGGAGATCATCATTTACTTTCCTTATCAAAACTAAATATACATTTCAAACTTGTGGGTTTTTTTAGAAAAAAATATCATAACTAGAAACAGTTACAACAAAAATTCATGAACCGACCCTGGCAATATTGTTACCAAGACAAAAGAATACACCAAAGTATACCACACACCGCATAATAAAATCAGATACTAACACATGCCATGCAGAAGTAGGCCAATATCTTGCTTAATCAATTGAGTTGTCAAGATGTTTATCACTTACAAAACTTATTAGTAATTTGATATATTTTGACCCATAAATATACCATATCACTAAGGCAATTGGTTTTGATAAATATATCAATAGCCTAATTCAAAATCATTAATCGTGTCCATAAGTAGACCAATATCTGTTCAATCGATTAAGTTGCCAATATGTTTATTAGTTACAAAACTGTGATGAGTAATTGGATACAGAACTTGACTTCATCTGGGTTTATTTCTATGACAATCAGTTAGTTTTGTCAAGAGTATCAGTAACCTTGTTCAAAATCACGGATCGTGTCGTAGAATTTCCTGATTACAAGGTTGTTGGTTTACTTGTTGTTGGGTCCTTGGAAAAAACAACTTGAGATTTGAATAACGTGCCGTTAACATGTTTTAGTTTGCTTTTGCAAATGAGAGAATGCTAAGTTTTGCTGAATTATCTGATTCTGTACATGCTTTAATTGCATGGGTTTGAATTTATCCATTTTTCTTTCTTCATTGGACCCTTCTTTTCCACTCCCTTATTTACGGGGATGGGACAAAAATCCAAAATTTTACCATGGATCGACATTTGTTTTTACATCTCTTTAATGATAATTAAGATGTGTGGGTGGGGCCTTGCCTGGGACTGATGGAATATCCCCCATGCTCTCTTTCATGCAGCTCATTGAATTGAAAATGATTATTCATGCACATGGTCAATGTGAGTGACCCTACTAAGACATGCCCCAATGTGAGTGACCCTACTAAGACATGCCCCAATGTGAGTGACCCTACTAAGACATGCCCCAATGTGAGTGACCCTACTAAGACATGCC
>JXSR01S014055.1:20443-49023 GCA_000969725.1 Ophiothrix spiculata | reverse complement strand
TATTTTAGTTTTAAACGCATTTTAGAGATGTTTAAAGACACGTGGTTATAATTTAAACGATCATTATATTTAGTTACTCTTCGAGAATTACGTTTACTTTAACCATCGTTTAAATCGTGATTTAAACACTGATTAGCGTTAAACATCGTTCGAGAATACGGCCCGTAATGTTTAGTTTACCTAAGAGCGTTTCTGGTACCCAGTTTGGTTACACTGAGTCAATTAGGCCTGACGTCACTAGACCTCCTGTTTTCAATGAGGAGTTCTGTTTAGAAATACCCACCTAGAAATGTGGTATAATTTGAACCGTGTACCTCAATTGTAAGTTTTATATACTTGTATTTGTATTTGAATAAGAATTGAATATAAACATATAATTAAAGTTGACCCAGATGGTCTAATTATTCAAATATCACAAAATTCAGTCGGTGAGAAGTTCTCACTCTGGTGAGGAAGTCTAGTGACGCCTCCCCTTACCAACGCTTCTTTATTTTACTTTCAAGTTAAAATCTCGATATAGTGCACCTCATGTTTTGCTCATAAACGTGTTTCTTACCACAATACCAACAGGTCTACATCACTAATCAGATGTTAAAATGAAAGTTACATCTATTATATATCAGACACAGGCAATCAATTTAATATCTTTTAAACCATATAAAAAATATGGCACAAAATGGCAACTGGGAAAAGGGGCACTATATCGAGATTTTAAAGTATTTTAACCACATTCCAGAGGTGCAAATTTGGAACACTGATTTGAGTACAATTTGAGTACAATTTGAATACAAAAAAGTGCACTAGAAATGTACTAGATTATGATTGTACTCGAAATGTACTGTGATGTACTAGAATTTGGTTCCAAGTGTGCACCTTACGAATGTCGAGTACATTTCTAGCGCTGTACTATAACTGTACTGAATTCATAAAACTTAGGAAAGTACATTTCTAGTACTGTACTAGAAATGTGCTATAATTGTACTCGAATCCTCTTCAAAATCTGCACCTTAGGAATGTCGAGTACATTTCTAGTACATACTGTACTATAATTGTATTAGAATCATAGCAAAAAGTACATTTCTAGTACTGTACTAGAAATGTACTATAATTGTACAATAATTCTGTTCCAAATGTGTACCTTAGGAATGTCGAGTACATTTCTAGTACATACTGTACTATAATTGTACTAGAATCATATAAAAAAGTGCATTTCTAGTACTGTACTAGAAATATACTATAATTGTACTAGAATTCTGTTCCAAATCTACACCTTAGGAATGTCTGTACTAGAAATGTGCTATAATTGTACTCGGATCTTGTTCCAAATGTGCACCTTAGGAATGTCGAGTACATTTCTAGTACATACTGTACTATAATCGTACTAGAATCATTGCAAAAAGTACATTTCTAGTACTGTACTAGAACTGTACTATAATTGTACTAGAATTCTGTTCAAAATCTGCACCTTAGGAATGTCGAGTACATTTCTAGTACTGTAAGCTGGTTGTCATTTAATCTAAAATGTAAATTAACTACCTACTACATTTACATAATTTATGCGCAAATTCAAAAAATACTTAAAGTGGTTAGCATAACAACATAGGCCTTTAGAAGAAAAATAAAGATGTTAAAGGTCTAATATATGCACTAACAATAACAAACTCAACGAACTGCAATTATCCACAAAAAGGATACATGACATATTTTTCAAGCTTTCAAGAAGTAGACTCCCCTTCGTCAGGATGGCACGAACAGATAAACATGCACGGAACATATACAAATAAAAATAATGAAAAAACAAATACAAACATTAATATGCATAGACTTTATGTTAGTAAAGTCTGGTCGCTAAATGAGACTTGCTTAGTAATATAGGTCAATAAATGATTTCAATGTTATCCACTATGAAAAAAAAATTATTGGATTACAGTTGGGGTAAGCTGGATTTAAAACAATAAATTAATCAAACTGGATTAAAAAATCATTAAAGTAAAAAGTGAACAAATTCTTGATTTATTAAGGTTAAAAACATTTTGCAAAATCTTTTTAATATTTCCAAATAAAATGAAATGAAAAATGAAATTGATTATATTTTGTTAATTACATTTTTAAGCTATTACTGGTCAAATTGTAGCAAATTAATGACAACGAACCAGTCATACTTTCAGTAGAGTGCCAAAGATTTTTTGAGTGGTTGGGCACAACCATTAGTTTTTACCGAAAGACATAAGAAAAAGACAAAAGTACATTTAAAATATTTTAACGTAGCTTTTTTTTAAAGTGACAAGCAAAAATAAATAAATAAAAAATAATAAATAAATAAACTCATCGATCAAAAATATAAAAAGTTTTTCAACGATTGTAAAACATATAACTATTTTTCTCTCGTTTTGTCTGTCCTCCCCTTTCTTTTCAATCTTTTTTCATTGTCAAGATCCCCAAACGAACCTTTCCCTCCGAATGACTCACAAAATTAGGGGGAGCGCACATGCAATACCGCAACACCTTTGAGCATGTCACTGCATACGATAGTGAGAAATAATTGCTTCACCCTGTGCATGGACTGAGGTTTGATTTAAGTTAAATATAAGGTTTAAGTTAATTTGACTGACAAAATATTATAAACAGAATAGGCCTATGCACTTGACTGAGATAGGTAAACCTGTGAACATACCTTGTTTTTATTCCTTTGCTGCTGTAACATTTCTCCAATTAATTACCCAACGATATTAAAATATTCCTGGTATTATCTCCTATACCGGTATAGCACTGCCCTGTCATTTTGAGCATGAAATCATGACATGCAATAGCATTTAAATGTGCATATTTTGTAAAGGGTGATTAAAGTGTTTCATGTTGATGGGAAGATTAAAACAGCTCAGTGAACACGAATGGACATATTGAATTTCCACTCAAGGTCGTTAACCTCTATCTGCATAATTCAAGCTTGTAAAGCGAGTACAATTCTAGTACATAATGGAAAATTTCAAAGTTTGAAAAACGTACACATTTAGTACATCGCCTAAAAGTGTAATAAATACTAAGTTCAAAAATAGTACTTTTTCAGTACATTTTTAAATGTCGAAATATTTCTAAGTTCAAAAATAGTACATATTAAGTACATTTTGGAATGTCGAAATATTTCTAAGTTCGAAAATAGTACATTTTAAGTACATTTTTCATATTGGAAAAATCTAAGTTCAAATATAGTACAAATTTAGTACATTCCTAGTACAGATAATTATGAAAAAAGTACTTTTCGAGTACATCAAAAATGTACTAGAAAAGTACTTTTTCTGATAAGAGTACATTTTTAGTACAATTATAGTACATTTTGAGTACACATCAACTGTACTCGAATTTTACTAGGGATTGTATACGATGTCTTCAGTCATGGTCCCATAACCACCGGCGTCCGACTGGTGACCGACCGGGCATCGCAACCATTCATCATCGGTATCGTATCGATGTCATACCGGCGTTGCGAAATTCCCGCGTTGCGGCTTCCTGTGGATTATGTGACCAGGGTGTTAGATTGGTTTTCTGTCAATATATTTTACAGTTCATAGGACACTAAAGACGTGCAGAATTGTTTATCAACTGTGGTTTCATGAAAAATTGGGATTTATTTTACGGGTACCGTAATGCCTATCAAATAATCGTAACCCTTTTAAAGTGGAGAATGTGAGTTTTCATTTTCATTTACATCGCCAGTACTTAGTGATCAATAGCAATGCAGGTAGTTTTGCCCATGGCGAGACATAGTGTATTAGATTTCAACACAAAAACACACTTACACAATCACAATGACGATATTCAAAGTATAACGTCCCCATTTAAGAGGCTGTAAGGGTGGGAGTATATAAAGAATCGTGACTTTTAACTCGGCACTGAAAACATGAAACAAAGTAATTTCGATATAACAGGAGAAGGTCAAAGTTCATAGAAACAAATAAAAGTTTGTTTGTATTGGTTTCTCTAATTGTATGACCTATTTATGTGATTGTGTCTGAATGAACAAAAATCATATTTAAAATATCCTTCCCCATATGATTGAAAAAAGGATATTGACTATTTCAATAACTGCCGTGGATACTTTTCTAATATACTTCCACTGAAAAATAAAAAAAAACGCGGTTAAAAATTTATTCTTGCATTTTGCCTGACTAGGCTAGCTCATATCATACATGTCATTCTTGTCAGTTATATAAGTGTAAAAATCCCAAAAATACCTAGCCCATTTCATAGCGAGGAAATTAAATTATTGTTCCCTATAAAAGCCTACCTTTACCTGAGTTTGTTAAATTGCTCTTAGTTCCGAATATGTATCCCGGGAAATGCACCACTCTCAAAATGCTTCAGTGATAAACAACGGTTAACATCGTCATCACTTACATATCACGTTACCCGCTTTTGTCTTATTCACATTTTAAATGTTGCTTACTTAAACCTACATTTAAATTTAATACTGCACGTATACTTTGTATTGTATTTGAATGGTTACTTAAAGGGGCAATTTTCACCCTCAAGGTCACGTCATTATTGTCGGGGCCCCGATAGTAATTACAACACAGTAGTCAATGGGGATTTTTCAAAATGCTGAAAAGCTTGGAAACGAATAACGAGGTTTTTGTCACATCAAAATCATGAATTGCACCTTTAAAGAATTATAATTTTAAACGTGCGTTGCCTGTTGGTGCTTGAGTTGTCTATGCAAAATTGACATTTTCTGCTAACAGACGAGTCAGTTTTGTACTAGATTCCCAGAAGAAAGATAATGTAGTCATTAATTGTTCATATAAAACGAAGATATATTAAACAAGTAGTATTTATTTTTAAGGGACTCATAGCTAAGAACAGGTTGTTACTACAAGCAAAGCGTGCGGGAGTTTAGGGGCACCCACAGCTTAGAAACAGCTGTGACTATGTTGTGGTCCCATACCAGTACATGAGAAAATTGATCACATTCGGAGCTCCATTTCACACTCAACTAGATTATCTATCAAATCTGACGCAAAATCAACAGATTTTCCAGATATTTTCCTTATATGTCGATTTTTTCATAGAAAAATATTTTATTGGAACTATATGGGCAACAGTTTAATTAGTCCAACAAATTTAACTGTCTTTATTTAATCTGGAAGGAATAAGTCAGATTAATTAATCTTATTCAGCTCACTGCATATATTTGCATAGCAATATTGTCAAGTAACGCTGCTGCTATTTACTGCTGGTTTGTTGCATATTACGTGTGTCACAAATTGTTCAATAGGAATTTATTAGATCATATTTTCTATTTAATTTTCTCTTAATTACTGTGAGGTAATATTCCGTTGCCTAGTAGCATTTCAGAGAAGGTGATCTGTTATTATCCATATCAAACATTTTCGTAACACTTTTACAAACATTCGTAATTGGTCTATGTTTTGGTATACTGCTTCTATGTTAGGCCCAAAAAAAAACAAGTTTGTTTCTGGTAACATGCTTGAAAAGTACAATGAGCTTTTATATTTTTTATTTTTTACTTTTCAAAAATGCAATGCGATATGTTATTTTTCTTTTTTTTTCCAAAAATGAAGAAAAAAACACATTAAAACAATGTTCTTGGATTTTTATATTATTTATTAATATCATTATTAACCATAAAAGTTTTGTATATCACTTTAGCCGCCCTTAGTTTTGTTTTCATGTTCAATAATACAACATGTGACTTGTTTTGTTGCATCTTTGTTTGTTTTTACGCAAGTCTCCAGTAAGCTTAATACCGAATTGTTTTATTTATCAACAATAAGATTATTTTTTGATACGAAATACGAAAAAAAAAATAATAATGCGTGAAATATGTAACTTTACAGAAACGCGCGCGGGTTACCAGATCCAAACTTGTTTCTTGTTTGGCCTTATCATATTCACAATACAACACAATAACACACTTAGGTCTGACGTCACTAGACTTCCTGTTCTCAATGAGAAGTTCTGTTTAGAAATAATCACCTAGAAATGTGGTATAATTTGATCCTTGTACCTCAATTGTAAGTTGTATATACTTGTATTGGGACTAAAAAATATTTGACCTAGATGGTATAATTATCCATTTATCACAAAATGCAGTCGATGAGAAGTCCTCACTCTGATGAGGAAGTCTTGTGACGTCTCGCCTTAGAATATCACAATGACACTGTTCAAAGTATAACGCCTCCATTTTAAGGCTGAATAAGGGTAGAGATATATAAAGAGTCGTGACCTCAATTCGGCACTGAAAACATCAAACAAAATAATTTCGATATTACAGAAGGTCAAAGTTCATAGAAACAAGTGACACGGTTGTTTTTAAAGGATTTTTCTTATACATGTTATAGTAGGACCTATTTATGTGATTATGTCTGAATAAACCAAAATCATATGAAAATAGCCCTCCTCGTATTGTTAAGAAAGAGCTATAAAATACCTTGAAACTTGTCTGATACTACTACTGTTAAAGTATTCCTACTTTTTGCCTGGCTAGGCTGATTCATATCATACATGTCACTCATGTCAGTTATATCAGTGCCGATTTGCCACCGAAAATTATTTTCCCTTTGTAACCTAACTTTATCATAACATGGCTGTGTTTGTTAAATTGCTTTAATTTTTATTCAAATTTTATGTTGCTTACTTTATTCTAAATTAAAATATAATACTGCACATTCATGTATTCAGATATATAATTATATATATATATAGAGAGAGAGAGAGAGAGATTGTACTTGTAAGCATATACGCTGATTGTGGTTAAGGGTATTACATTTCTTATTAAAATGTACGTAACTTAGCCATGGGAAATAAGATAAGAAATTGAAACAGAAGGAAGACGAGATATTTCCCTGGGTATCACGGTATTTATGAGACTGTATCGTCACATATATTCATCTGTTTATTGTATTTGACAGGTAACCTTAATATCAATAATTTAAAAACGTTTGTTGGCATTTGACATGTGTATATCAAGCAAAGGACGTAACTTGAATGAAAACTTCTTCAAACAGACGTGTCTTTTTTGTACTACACTCTTAGAAAGCCATGATCAAATATGAGACAAAAAGGATCAATTTTGATCCTTTTTAGGTATCAAATATGAGCTTACCCTTTAAGGATCAAAGTGATCCAAAAATAAGGATCACAATTCTTGATCCGAAAAAAGGATCAAATATTTCTTATAAAAAAGATCTGCCTAAAAATATCTCACTGAAGTGACCCTAGCAGGGTTTGAACTCACACCGCACGCACACCATGTTATTACGAAACCAACGCTCTAACCACTCGGCCACGGGACAGGCAGCTGTCAAGTGTGGTGAAATCATCGTATTTATACCATTGTATACATTCCCGGCTATGTAGTGGATATGGGGTGAACTCAAATATGAGACAAAAAATCACGTTAGATCCAAACGCGGTATCAAACATGAGCTCATCCTTTCCGTATCAAAGTAATCCAGAAATACGGATCAAAACTTTGATATTGTAATCAAAAAAGATCAAAATAAAATGATCCTAAAACCGGATCAAAAATGATCCTGGTGAATGTGATCCATTTGTATATATTGATCCGAAAAAGGATCAAAACGATCCACGTTGGATCAAAAGTGACCCTTAAAGGATTAAAATAAAATGATTCGGAAAACTACTCGTATATTTGATCCCGGCCTTCTAAGAGTGTAGTTACCTAGAAAAAAGATAAATGTAGCCATTGATTGTTCATACGGTTCGGTGCATATTAGATGTGCAAAATATGTTAACGGGAATTTATTAGATCATAGCTACTGTTTAATTTGCTCTTCAATACTGTAATATGTAGTTTATAGTTTATGTAGGTACACTGAAAACCTAAACTGGTCAGTGTGACTAATTTTAAGCTAGTCCAGACGGTACACATCTAGACTAGCTTTAAGTTAGTCTGTATTGCTGGACTAATGGTATATTCAGAGTCTTGACGATATGCATCGATCGATGCATATCGTCAAGACTCTGAATATACCACTACAAGGATGATTAACTTAGCCTAGTCCAGCATGCTGGACTAGTCTCATTTTACTTGCTTGACTAGTTTTAAGTTAGTCTGTTGACGTTAGTCCAGCAAGCTGGACTAGTTTAGGCTAGTCGCTTGACTAGTTACTGACAGGTTTTAAGTTAGTCCAGACGGTACACATCTTGACTAACTTAACGTTAGTCAAGCAGACTTGACTAACGATACGTTAGTCAAGCGGGACTAGGCAACGTTAGTCAGGCAAGCTAGTCGAGCACGACAGTGCACATGCATGTACGATAACAAGCTTTTAAGCTTAATCCACGATGTATATATAGCTAATTCGTCAATAATGTTGAGAGAGGTTTAAGAGTGACATATGACCAAAATAGTCCGTGAGCTGCATTTAATCAAATGTTATGATTCACGATACATCAGTACATAATGGTGATATTTATGAGGTCAAACAACGGCACGATGTTTTACATGTCTGTGCTGTCCACCATGTTGCCATCAATGACTCCACCTGACCGTGCTCAGCCTGACTAACTTAAGCTAGTCAAGCCAGCTTGACCAACTTGAAGTTGGTCAAGCTCTTTTGTACTGTCATGCTAGTCAAGCTCTCAGTCTGGCAAACTCGTCAAGCAAGGTTTTGCACGTTAGTCAAGTGGGCTTGACTAGTTTACAAGCTAGTCAAGCAGGCTTGACTAGTTTAAAGCTAGTCAAGCCTGGCCTGACCAACGTCAAACTAATCATGCAAGCTGGACTAACCTACCTGACTAGTTTAAAGTTAGTCAAGCAGCTGCTTGACTAGTTAAAGTTTTCAGTGTAATATTGCCTTGCTTAGCATTACAAATAGGTGATCTGTTATAATCCATATCAAACATTCTGTTTCTATGTCAACATATATATTTTTAAAAAGTGACAATAACACGAGTTACAAAAGGACATTTTCATACAACGTTATTACAAATACGATCTGAGATACCTAATAGATTATATAGTATTTTGTTAATCAGTGCCTCTGTTACAAAGTATATTTGTGTAATGTCATTGTTCATTGCATGCCTTAGCTCCTATCAGTTCAACTTTTGCCGCTCTTCAAAGTGTAGTTAGTATTGGATACAGATCCTTAAAATAATCTAAAGATATATATCAATGGGACTTGTAATGCCACTTATATTTGAACAACTTTTCCATTCCATGAAAACACACACACACACACACACACAAGAGTACATCAAAACACATTAAATAAAAAACAAAACTAATGGAGGAGTAGGCATGAAGGCCAGAAAGGCCCGTAAATAGTCTTCCCCTATGAAACAGAAATTGACTTCACATGAAAACGACTACTAATAAGACAGGATAGGAACGGGCTCAAAAATTGAGAAACAAGAAAAGAGAAAACGAAAAAAAATCAGAAAATGTCTTCTACGATGTAAAACTATGAGTACTGTTGAATTAGGGATCCAAAGTATGGGGCCGCTAGAACGAATTCCTTGATCTGAGAAAGACTTTTTGTTGATTGTTATATATATTAAGGTCATTGACATGTCTTGTTGGGAAGTCGTGATTATCGGAGCGTTTTGTGAAATAATTCTAAAAAGGCGTCAGGAAGCTAATTAATTAAGCTAATATTTGTACATGAATAGTCCTAGTTCTAAAGTATACATATCGTTAATTGTGAGAACATTGTAATCAGCAAATATTGGTCCAGTATGACTTCTGAAGTGACTCTTTGACACAGTTCTGATTGCCCACTTTTGAAGCTTAACTAGCTTATCAATATACAATTTACACGTGTTTCCCCATATGAGGATACCATAGTTGATATTAAAGTGCAATATAGTGTATGTAGAATTCGGGTTGGGATAGAGAATTTCAGTTTGTTCATGAAACCAATATTGCGAGAGATAGTTCTTGAAATACAATCAATATGACTTTTCCATGTTAGGCACTACATAGGCCTGTCTGTCGCGGTACGATAGGTTCACTATTGCGGCAAAGTCGATTTTTTGATACGGCCGGTGTAATGAGACTGTTTGTCTCCCATAACCAGGAGTTCGGATCTATTTAACTGTACGGAATAAGTCGCAATCAATGAATTATTGATCGCACATGTTCAAGTACGTTCTACACATTTTGATAGTAGCTAGGACGCTCAGTCACACGGACTCTGTATTTCTTTATACCGGCTGAAGTTAGAAATGACTTGAAAGAATCGGGAGGTCGAGTTTTAGGTTGAAATATTTTTGTTTCTGAAAGTAATATTTTCAAACGATCAGTACATTTAGTGTGAAAAAAGTATTAAAGATATGAATTAAAATTTCAAGATTTCATGATCATGCCAGACTCAAAATTATCCATGGTACAGTCACATAAGCAAACATAACTATTTTCCACCAAATATAACTCAATCTTTGAAAAGACAAATTTTTGCATTTTTTTTATATTTGAACATTTGACAGATTATAGGCTGTAAAGCCTTCATTCGAATTTGGTTGAAATCTGACATAAAAAATTTGAAATGTGCCTGTCACATATAGTAGCATCAGTCAAAGTGGATTGTTGTGTCTAAGGATGGTATCGACAATAGCAATATTACTCATTGTCATTAAAACATGTTTACACATAGTGTTGGTTGATAAATTAAAATTAAATTAAACTAAATTTAATTTAATTTAATTTAATTACTATTTTTTATTTTACCATAACTTAATGGCTTTTCAAGTTCTCATGACACTAATGCGAGATTGTTTTGCCCTCATAATCAGAAAATGTTTGCTACTATATATGGCTTGCCCAGCTACGTCTCGGTATGACTGATCAAAGCATTTTAAACTTTAAATGGTTTAAAATCAATCAATCAATCAATCAATCAATCAATCAATCAATCAATCGATCAATCAATCGATCAATTGATCAATCAATCAATCAACTAATCAATCAATAAATTAGTTAATTAGTCAATCAGTCAATCTTGGTGTTTTTTTAAGTACAAATTGCTTGACATTCATATACGATCAAAAGAAATAAATTCAAGCTTTTCTCAAGGTCACTGTCCAACTGGTTGCAATGGAAATAGCATACTAAAATGACCTCTATTTCTCTCCAAAATCACATTTCCACTAAAAGTTTGATACAAATCATCATAATATGAGCTTGAGAATTAAAAAAAATCGCAAATTTCTCTCTATACTTTTTAAGATCATGTCCCAATAAGGTACCAAAATTTGAAAGTAGTTGGATGTGTAGTTGCTGAGAAAAGAAGAAGACGCGAAATTGCTTGTTGGAGAAACTGCGTTTAAAGTGTTGAAACACTAAATACGCACAAAGTCACGAATTTTTCATTCTTTACACTCAGGAACGTAACTTATATGTTCATAAATAAATTAGTTCGAACAAAATACTACTTTCACGCATCCAATGGTGCAAAAAATAATTTGTAATCAATTAATTGAAATTAATTTGGCCAATTCTGATAAAAAAATAGCCTATCAAAACAATAAAATATATACATAAGAAACTAAATACATGTGTAACTGTAGGAGAAAATTGATTTTGCTGCGAATCGCGTCGATATGCTTCACTTAAATCAACCATTACCTTTGAACAGAATGTCGTATCAAATCAAAGCTGAAATTCCAATGTTTAACAACAATAGAAACACTTTTTTTTTCAAAAAAATGCACATTGCAATTCTGAAAAATATGTCTGACATTCTGTAGTAATTCAAAAAACAGGTAAGATGCGGAAAAACTCTTTGTATATTTGATGAATATTATAACAACACAGGCTTCGAATACAATACAAAAAAATACAGTCGCTTATACTGAATGCGAAATACTTTCAATACGTTTTACATAAATATGTATAATACGTATCATGTTTATGCCTGAAGCAATGCTTTTACACGCATTACATTTCCAATCAACTACATCTGAGGTACACTGTTAGTGACTGACACCAGAAACAGATCCTTACAACAGATTAGATGACACGCCATGACACCTTAACTCGTGGCATGCATTTTCCTTTGCCATCTAATCATACCTTTTTTACTTCTGTATACTCAATATGTTTTTCATAACCATGACTTGATGTCACTTGATCCTTTTTTATCTATTACGTTTTATTACAGAAATGAAGCTTTGTATCTTTTTGATGACTTCATCAATACTTTAATTTCCATTTCAGGCAACATCGATTATTTGCATTTTAAAAGTATTGTTTTTATTCAAAACGTTTCTAACATCCTGTAGAAATTGAGATATTCAACAAACGCTTGTACGTATACGAACATGAATATAATAGGAATGATCTATACAACCCATGTTCTGATTACTTTTATATCATAGACGTTTCAATCACTATAAAGGTTGTATGGGAGATGCATAAATTATATATTTCATAAATATATTATCCACGCTGTTTCTGCCTGTAGCAATGCTTCTGAAAAGTTGAATTTCAGTTCAGTTTCTAACTACTGCTATGTTGCATTTCTAGTGAATGGTCTGGACATTTTTGTCTTTTTTGTTATATAACTTATAAAGGAGAGTTTTGGGGTTCTGGCTGGTTCTGGACAGTTCAACCGGAATAAACAGAACCGGAATAAGCAAGAACCGGCAGACAAGTACCGGTTGAGTTTTGAAGCGGCCCCTTAAATAAAACGTATATAAAACTACCTCGACTATTTGTGAGATGCATAGACTATAATCCCTAAATATAATCTATATACTGTTTCTGACTGTAGCTAAAATTTTCAAAGCATCAAATTTCCAATTTGTGTGTCTACTTTAAAATTGTTTGTGACTGGCACAAGAAACAGAACCTAAAGAAAAAACATCTTCGACGACATGCCATGACTCCTTAACAAACACGATTTGACATCAAATTATCCCTTTACTTCTGCATACTCAATTTCCTGTGTTTCCAAACTATTAGCTAACGTATTTTATTGATAATTGTGTTTTTTATTCATTTTAAAGGGAACTCCAGTAATGTAAAATATTTCTGACATCCGCTAAAGCTATCGTTACTCA
The DNA here is from genome assembly GCA_000969725.1 of Ophiothrix spiculata. Classification (NCBI taxonomy): domain Eukaryota; kingdom Metazoa; phylum Echinodermata; class Ophiuroidea; order Amphilepidida; family Ophiotrichidae; genus Ophiothrix; species Ophiothrix spiculata. The sequence goes on along the minus strand of JXSR01S014055.1, from coordinate 35,976 downwards.
ACAAATACTTTTTGATTAAAACGAATATAATAGGTCACTCTTTCAATTCCGGGATACTACCATTTACATAACCAGAATATAATCTACTACGTTGCCCGAGATACGTAATTTATATTTCATAAATATTATATCTGTTATCATGTTTAAGCCTATAGCTATGCTTTTAAAAGCATTAAATATCCAATCCATTTCTAAAACCTTCTTGACTTTACACAGTAAGTGGGAAACAGTTCAGATAGTGCACGTCATCTAAACTGAAACTTCTTATGACATCAGACCACTCAGACTGTTTTTGTTCTATATAGAAATAAAATCATGGACCTTGGATAGACCTTTTTGTGTTGAATACTTATACCAACCCGACATTGTGTTTGAATTATTGAAGAAGTAATTGAATCCGAAAAAGGGTAGCAGAGACTCCCTATTAGAGTCAAACTTATGACTCTATGACATGACAAATAGAATCACCTACATGTTAAATGAAGGTGGCCATGCATATTCACAATTTCATAGTGTGTTGCTAAAGGCGGTGTCACATATCACCGTACCGTACGAAAAACGTACTAATAACGAACTTGTTTGGTAATCGATATTACATGTATTTCAATGACAAATCCAGTGTACGTTATTAGTACGTTATTCGTACGTTTTGTGATGTGTGACAGCGCCTTTAGCTGGTGGTAATTGATAATATTGAGGCTGGGTGAGCAGACCTGGGAGCCTTTTGCTGTTCATGCCAGGGGGGGGGGGGGGTAGGACGTGACGTCATCAGATTTTAAACCTACCATCCAAAACAATTATTTTCACTAAAGCTTAAAAAATATGCAGATTTCAAAACCATTGGGGTCGGAATTTCGACCCAAGAAAACTGAAAAGATATTGTGAAAAAAAAACTACTTTTCTTTTTATTTACTCATTGAAATATACGAGCGATATCGCGGATGAATACCCATAAAATATGAGGTAAAATGGCAATTTATTGCGCGTCCTGTGCCGTCTGGTTCATGATAAGTTGGTGATATTTCTATCATGTTAAGATGAGTCACTAATAAAGTATTTATATTTAGTAACACATACAACTTGAAGTTTTTCTCAGTGTTTACTAAGCAAGGCTTGGCGGCGAAGTGGATAAGGCGTCTGATGTCAATCCAAAGGTCCTCACTATGTAATCCAGGTTGGTTCAAAGTATATCAGGTGTTATCATCAGTAAATGTAGTTCTAGAAACATACTCCATATTTATATAACGATGAATTTTTTTTTTCTTCTTAATTAATATTTTTTTTAATGTAACAATTACTGGAGTCCGTTAAGACTGCAGCTTGATTCCATAAGGGACTTGTTTTAGCCATGGAGTCATAGAGTCACCGTGACTCCAAGTAAGGAGTCACCTGGACTCTTTTTGGCTGTCAGTGTTATGATAAATTAAAATTGATATGTAAATTTTGATTCAGATCATTTCAGATGGTATCTCGCTATGTGAGTGCAAGACAGTCGTATCTGCAGCTACACTCCGTTATCAAAATACGGTATTGCATCATAGCGTAGATCCAGGTGTTTGCGAGTATAACTTGTCCATGGTTAATATTTGATTTCTTATTTAACTGAGCAATGTTACCAATGTGTATTGTTCAATGCATTAAAACAGTCCCCTTAGCTTATTTTGGCCCATAGGTGATTTTTGTTGCTTTCAAATGGCGACGTTATTGGAGATAATGAATGAAGACCACAGGCACATTGTAGCCGTGAGAAACGAATGAATCCCTTTTTGTTTTATGGCTGTGCGTTTTGTTTTTTACTGCCAAATGATTTCTGGAATTGGTAGACCCTAGTGTCCCAACACATTTTTTCAAAGATTGCAGTCTTTTCTCCATTTATCAGCATAACTTCAATTCGACAAAATCCACCCACAAACCACGGCATCAATTTCACTTCTGCCCAAAATCCACTTGGCTTGGGCTTATAATTTTTACATTTGCATAAACATTCCCCCATGTTGTCATGTGCGGGTTTTTTTTTTAGCACACTGGGAATTTGCAATTCAATTCAAGAAAGCAGTAAAAAGTCATTTTTTATCCTGATTGTTAATTTAACTTATGACAGCCTTTTCCAAATATGAAAGTTTATGAATTTTAGCAACCTATGTGCAATATTTTATTTTTGTGTTATATTACTTGAATATTTTTATATAATGTATTGTTTGTTTACACATAAAGGACCCCAATGGAAATAAGCCCTTTTTAGGGCTTTCTTGGGCTATCCTTGGCATTTTGTTTTTTTGTCTTCAATTAATGTAATTTTAGACCTATGATATGTAACTTTTAATGTTTTTTGTTTATTGTACATGTAAGTTGATATGCCAGATAAAACTGAACTGAACTGAACACTCTTTCTAAGAGTGATTTTTTTTTCACTCCAAAAGAGTGACATTTCACTCGAAAAGAGTGAAATCGAACGGGGTTTCACTCTTAAAGAGTGAAATGTCACTCTTATAGAGTCATAATTCACTCTTTGAGGGAGTGAAAATTGCCACTCTTTCAAAGATTGGTCACTGATACCGCTCTTTTGAACTCTATAAGGGCGACATTTCACTCTTTAAGAGTGAAACCCCGTTCGATTTCACTCGAAAAGAGTGAAATGTCACTCTTTTGGAGTGAAAAAAAAATCACTCTAAGAAAGAGTGACTGTTCACTCTTTTCATAAGAGTGTAATATACATTCAGAGGGTTACAACCTGATCATTTAATCAGATACTGCCATATTGGAATTTGTTCCAAAGAAAAAATTTGTTTAAACTAACAAGGTATATTTGTTTGAGTTATTTAAGTTACATTACATTTCTGTTTAAGATAGAATAATCTACTGGCTGTGGTATTCGAAATTTTCTATACACTAATAAGAATATCACACATTTCACACATGCTAATTTCCTCAATTTCTCGTATTTTGAGACGAAAAAAAAACTTCTGATTTTAAATCTTTATAGTTTACTAATGCTATTACAATTTATGTACAAAGTATTTTTGGTTGGCTTCAACCTGCTAATACATTTTTTTTTTCAACTGATCAAGAAGTATATGTATCAGTATTATAAATTCTTATGAGGTTATTTTGAAGTCTTAAAGTCAACACAGCCTTACAAAATATAAAAAGCATTAGACAAAAAAAAATTGGCTTAATATCGCGAAAGTTTTTAATAGAATAAGGAAGAGGATAAAATCCTATCAAGCAACAACTTTTTTGTTTGACCTTAAGTTCATTTATTTTGGAACAAAGTAGCTCATAGTCGAAAGAAGGAGGTATTTACTTATAGTTAACCTGTCAATCGAATTTAGTACAGTTCCTCAGGAATTAAAACGTGCCAAAGTTATTCCTCTCTTTAAAAAGAATAGCCGCCTTGACGTAGGAAACTACAGACCGGTCGGTTTATTTGTAAGGTCCTTGCAAAAAGCGTATATGTTCAATTTCAGCATTCAGTTCTTATAATTTAGTTTACCAATAGACAATATCTATGATTTACATACTCCTGCCGTTGATGGGGTAAATCCACAGAATGTGACGGGGAACGGAACTCAGCGTGAGAGCAAGTAGTGTATTTATCATACTTGGCCTCGTTCTGAGTTCCGATTACCCGTCCGGTTCTGTGGATTTACCCCATCAACGGCGGGAGCATGTCAATTATAGATATGGTCTATATCAATCTTTCCGCCCCAGATATTTAACAGAAACATGTTTGATTTGTTCTCACTGATTATAATTAGGTAATTAGGCAAATATGTCGGTATGCTTCTCCGAGACGTTCAGAAAGCTTTCGACAGCGTTAATCATGACATCTTTTGTTAACAGCTAGACTGTATGGGTCATCCTGGCATTTCGGCATTGTGGTGTCTTTGTATTGTTATCATGTTGTTCCTTTGTCTCTGTAATGATTGATAATTGTGTACATTGATTTGTTATTATTTGTCAGATTTTGCCAAATAAACATGAAATGAAATGAATGATGCATTTTTGTACAATTTTCCAACAATGCATCATAACTAAACGATAAAATAATTGATCAAATAGTCAATAGTATCTAATTTATCACAGGTTGAACAGAGGTTTATATGTCATGAAATTGTATAGTTATCAGAGAAAATGTGCACTTAGCTAAATGTCAACCATCTCCCCAGATAACACATTTCGCATTCGCTAATACGTTACCAATTGGTCCCTTGTCACATAAAATTTGATTTAGCATCATCTTTCAAATTTAATGACCTGAAACCAACGTAAACAAGCTGTAAATGTTTACTTTCAAAATCTTGAGACTTCATAGAATGGTTGATGATACATCAATTAGATATAAAGTAAACATTATTGAATGTGCGTATTACAGGTGAGAGTATTGAAAAGACCTTTTCCCTTATTTTTTTTTTTTTTTGAAATCTCTGCGAACGTTTGATCACTTTTCTTCAAATTAGCTTTTCTTCAACAAACAACATTTACGATAATCGTACATAGTATTCAATTTGATTAGCAAGTATTTGACAGTCTTACACATATAGGCTACAGGACTTTTAAGAAAAATGCGAAAGAGAAAAACTTTTTAATCATGAAAAGAAGAATAGCTTCCACTTCATTTGTTGGGACTCGAACAATGGCTACTGGCGCATGCGAGTTAGCCATGCATTACGAAGTACTGAAAGGCCGAAAACATACTCGGCCTCCAAACAAAATACTCGGCCTCCAAACATTTGGTCGTGACGTCTAAATGACGAGTGACTCCGAACAAAATAACGTCAACACCGAGTTGAGACTAAATAAAATTTCGCGCTACATTGCACATGCTATTGAATTGCCATATACATTGGACCAAATGTTTGCTACCCGTTCATACTTTAAGTTCGATGGCAAATATTTGGTGACGTCACGACCAAATGTTTGTAGGAAAAATTATGTTTGGAGGCCGAATATGATTTCTCCCAAACATCCGCTCGGTCGTCTTGGCCTATTAGAGATCATGAAGTGAATAATATAAGATCCATACAATAGAACAGTATAGTTACGCAGTAACTTAAAAGTATCTATTATTTCAAAATTTCGCCTAGAGATATTAAACATATTTTTAAAGCTTAGAAAATGTTGTAACAGATGAAATAATAACATCAAAATTGATATCATCTGCAAAGTCCCCCCTTTCGGGTTGAGCCATCACATATATAGGTAATCTAAAAATGGTAATTTTGGCACATTATTGGGCAAAAAAGAGAAGTACGCAAAACAATCCAAATCAGTCAATCATTTATTTGCACAATATAATTGAAGATTTGCCTAAATGCATAATTTACATCAAGATTTATAGATTATCATTATACTATTTCTTTGAAATGTGCTTATTATGTGCAAATGATGATGTTGAAAATTAGTAATTTTAGATAATTCCGAGTGTATACATGGTAAAAAATATTCTGCATGAGAGAATGTTTGAATGAAATTCATATAAGTAGTTGCTATGTTAGCATTGATCAGTAGGTACGAAAAATCGGTATACCAGAGATTGAATTTCCAAACATAGGAAAAGATAAACAATATTATAATATAAAAACTAGTATGTCCATTTATGCCCTGTACTAGCAATTACCAATTAAATGAATATGTAAAAGATATAAGCAAATATGTGGTGATTTGCTTTGGACAATTTGCACTGGTTGCCCATACAGGAGCGCATTAATTTTAAAATATGTTTGCATGTGTTTAAATGTCTGCAGGGAAATGCACCTTCATATCTTGTGGAATTTCTGCCAAGTAAAGCCAAACCAACTTTTGGTCCTATCACACGGTCTTCTACTGACACACCTCTTCTGTCCGCATTTGGGACAAATCATTTCAAGTAGCTGCACCTTTGTTATGGAACAATCTCCCGAGAAACATCAAAGAGGCATGTTCATTACAGTCCTTCAAAAAATGCTGAAGTTTCATTTTTATTCATCATATTGACATTTGTAATTGTATTTTGTTTTTTTCTGCACTTTGATAATTTATTCGGAATGGCGCACAATAGATCTTGTTTGTATGTATGTATGTGAAGAGTTGACTTGTAAAACGGTTTACATCCATTTTGCACTTTTTGAGAAAGGGCAACAAACTGTTAGGACATCTAAATGTGTCGCAAACTTTCTGATAATGATTTTAATAATTCGTTACTAATATGTCTTCTAAAATACGGTGTAATTTAGATAATTCATCGAATAGTTTTTTATTAATTTACTATTGATTTTTTGTGAAAATTGATGTAAGCCGTTTTGCAAGTCAACTCATCAAATTTCAATTTAAGAACCACCTATCTTCCGAATGTTTGCAGAATTTCTTTTCAATTCTTTATTAGGCTATGATATACTTGTCATATACCGCCAGTGATCATTCCACGTTCACCACAACCCAATTTTTGTAAATTGAGGGGGCGTTGAAGGATCATTTTGTGTCTTGCTTCCAAACATTCTCTTGGCGCAGTCAAGCGTGACCAAGATATTCAATTACTTGCTTATCACTCTACTACAGATAAACATTCCATATGATCACTCAACTTGAGTAGAGAAGTGACCTTGACCAAGGCGGGGTCAAATCAAATTTGACCTAAAAATCAAGTTTTTGACCCATTTTTGTTGTTGCCCCCTTACCAGTACATGAGAAAATTGATCACATTCTGGGTTCCATTTCACACCCAACAAGATTACCTATCAAATCTGATCAAAAGCAACAAAAGTTTTCATCATAAATTGACCTTTACATAAAAAAGTGGTAACAATATTTGTATTCCAACTTAATGAGTAACCGTGTAATTGTATCAATTGTTGTTTTTGACAGGCTAAGAATCAGAAATAAAGCATCACATTTGTAGTTGCAGACGAGTACTGAGTGAGTCAAAATGTGTGCGGTAATGTTGATGAAGAGATATTGTGTACCCAAGCCTTGGGTTTCAATACAAAACCACTACCCAGCTACGTTGAGGTCATTAAACTTTCATGTGTTTCTAAAACAATTTCAAGGAATATTAGCAAATTAGTATCATAGCTTCTGAATTCTGTTTGGTGAAGTGCACATAAATTTATCTTGACCAATTGATGTAGGTATAGGAATGAGCCTAAGTAATTTGTCGGCCATTTTGAAAAATGCCCTAAAAATTAATCGAACCATCACTCATTAGCATAATCCGAGTTTACGCGATGATGATTGCAGTGAATTTCCAGATGTCAATTACCATTAAGGTACATTTGCAGGTATAAGTAGGTTTTAAGCAAATAGATTGCATTACATTCTTAAGACGTGTCGAAGCATTTGGTATGTATGTACGACAACATGAGTGTAAGAAATCCATAAATAAAATTGTGAAAAATAGGGTTTATTCGGCAACATTAGTCATTAGGAGACAGAAAACTGCGTTACCGGTAAACGAACGTATTAAGTAGGGTTGGTCAGTCGAACGACCTTTTTCCCATTTCGTAAAAATAAAATTCGCATCTTCTCCCGTTCCAAAAGATTCTTATTTTACCCAAACTTTAGCAGAACACATAAATTATATTCCGTCCATCTTATGTGGAGAGAAACGGTAACATGGTAAGATATCGTTTGATTGCAAGTCTAATGCTTTAACTTTAGTGCAACAGGGTATTGACTTACGTGTATACTCATGCGTCCTTACTTGTTTATACTCTTTAATGCGTTTACATCATTTTTACATTTTGAAACTGTTAAAAACAGCAATACAATTTTCCCAAACCAAACTTTTAATTTCGCTACGAGAATATGACCTTTACAACATGTTACTACCTTATATTGTATGATCAACCATCCGCGTTTAAAGTCCTGGAAAGGCCATGGATATGTTTTATATTGACTAGCGACAACCGTGAAATACCTTTAGAAATAAATGGCTTGAAATTAATGATGTAAATAACTTAGTTACGCTTGTCCTGTATATACGGTAACAGGTCAATAATCAATTCACGGTATTCACTGTCATTGAGCTGAACATGAAACAGCAAAAAGGAAAAATGAATGAAAATGGCGATGATTCCAATGAAAACTTGAAACCACCTTCATCCAAACATCAAGCGTCTCCAGAATTATCGTGCTAATTCATATGAACCGATCAAAGAAATTAAACAAAATGACTCTTAATCTGTCAAAATATCAGGCCATCGAGAATCGTTTTGAAAAGATATTCCATAAACATCCTGACGTTTGTTTGTTTGTTTGTATGTATGTCTATATATGAAATGTTTGTTTCTAAAAGGGCCTAAATCCACTTTTGGTCAAAATTGGGTTATGATGCCATAGTGTAGTAATATATAAATAGTAGTTTCGTGGAACCAAACTATTTTTCCCAGAACTTGATTTCATTGAATTTACCTGTGCACAAAAATCTGTGTTTGTTTCTAAAAGGGCCTAAATCCACAGCAGTTTGTTTCCGAAAGGGCCTAAATCCACTTAAGGGTGTAAGTAAAAGCTCTCAATAGAAAATAAGCAATACAGTTTTAATTTCAAGAAGTGATGTCACTACAATTAGAGGACCTATCCCTAACTTGTAAAGCAGTAAAAACTTAAAAATTACTTAAGCATGACAATTTATTATTCATTTACTGATTTTCAGATGCATTTAGGCCCTTTTGGAAATAAACTATTAATGAATATCTAATTTCAAAAAAGGATACAAATCAACTTTGAATACAAATTTAGTTATTGTTGCTAACGTGTAGTACTATAGTAGTAGTTTCATGGAACCAAGTTATTTTCCCCAGCAGTTGTTTTTATTGAGCTTACGAGTGCACACAAATCTGAGTTTGTTTCCAAAAGGCCTAAATCCGCAATTTATTTCCAAAAGGGCCTAAATCCGCAGTTTATTTCCAAAAGGGCCTAAATCCACTACTAATTGAAAATAAAGCTTTACATAAAAAATTAAGAATAAAGTGTTGATTTCCATAAGTGATGTCACTTTAGTAAGAGAATCAATTCCTAAAATGTAAAGCAACAAAACCTTAAAAATTAACTTTGTACAACAAGAAAAAGGTTTTTGCTGGTTTTCTCAAACCTTACTCAGATGGATTTAGAACCTTTTTTTGGAAACAAACTCTTCATACCTATCCAGGCTGGTCTTTAGGGAACGCTTGGATGACATATCATCAACAAGTGACCAAGTCATAGCACTTCAAGCCTATGTTTAAAGCACAAGTCTACGTAGCCCAAAAAAGATTGTGAAACATCTTGCTGACCAGAGACTTCTCCCATCCCAACTTGGTAACTAAAATAGTACAACAACTCTTAGCCCTCACTTTATTTAGAAAAGAAACTGGCAATTCTAATGTCATGTCCTATGCAAAGGATGCATCTTTTAGCATGTATGAGGTTGTCTTCAAATTTCTTCCACAAAATAACATTGTATGTGTGTAGCTGCGTTAAGGACGCTCTCATATGTATTTATGTATTACTCAAAATATACATATAAATTACCATCAAAACATATTATCTGACCGTTCATATGTGACCTCCCGTCCCAAAGCAGCCGTAAATGTAGCCGTCATTTTTTTAAGTGAAAGTGCAAAAACCATGCTATAAGGATTAAAACGAAACGTTAATGAACTTCATACGATTTCCAAGTCACGTATTGTCCGTCAAAGGTTGTCAGGGAATTATCAGGATGTATAACTGAGATAAAAGCGTTCAAAGATCAATGAGTCCTACATTATCTGTTGATTGTCCAAAAAATAAACAGGTATATTTCATATTTCTGATCACTTTTTTGAAATGAAACATTGCTGGTATTTTTAAATATCCACGAGGATTGTATGTCAAAATATTAATTTTGGCATATTACGACCTTGACACATATTTTCACCTGTAGCGCAATGAAATTTGTTGGGTTTACGGCTCCTTTGAAATGGACGGCCACATATTGTGTACATCCAAAAAAGAGGTAACTTTAAAGATATATGTTATCCTTTTCATCGATGGCCATTTCTAGTTTGGAATGTGTAATAAATTTGTTTGTATTTTTTGATATTTTATGATATACGATCGTTTAACTTGGGGACTTTAATTGTGACTTCACTGATGGGGTAGGTGGAAAACAAGTTAATGATCTTAATTTTGTTGCCAACATGTTCCAACTTCAACAGTTGATTACACTTACCCACAACTTGAGTAACACTCAATAGTAGGACAATTATTGGTCATTCTTTTTAAGGTGGGCACCCATAAATGATGGATTTGTTACATGGAGAGTGATTTATGCATCAATTTTTGTCATATCATTTCAACAATCAAATGAAATGTCATAATTTTGGTATGATTTTAAAGACAATTTATTTGACTTTCAAGAAATCAAGAATAGAACCGAAGTGAAGTGATTAATTAAGCTTAATGACCCGTTAAAGCTACTTAGCCAGGGTGGAGTTGGGTGAGGTTGAGGTGGGTGAGGTTGAGGCATCATGAAAATTGTGCATGAATTGTTCTGTCATATCTCCTTAAAAATCCATTGAAGTGTCACAAATCTTATATGATTTTAAAGGCTAGTTATTGTTTATCAAAAACAAGTTGGAATTAACACGAATAAAATTGATTATTAACGCTATTAACAAGTATAAGCCAACAAGCTAATTTAGCCTGACATGAAAACAGGCATAAATGTGGTTGGTGTGGATGAGATACGTACATTGTGCATCAAATGTTGTCACAACTTTTCAATAATCGTATGAAATGTCATAAATTTGGTATGATTTTGAAGATAATTTATTAGCCTATAAAATCAATTGAAAATATTAGCCAAATAAAGGTATTAATTAACTCTAATCAACGATTACCAGGAAGGAGTTAGGTATGCATGAAGTGAATGAGATGAAACGCAAATGGGCCTCACCTCAAAAAGGATGACCTATTGCAGTTCGAAATTCAAGGCCTAGTAGAAATAGGAAAGGTGTTCACAACATGGTTGAATACCGATGTTTTAAAAACTTCAATGAGGAAACGTCTGTTTATGATCTTTTATGTATGCCATGGAATGAAATTGTAAAAATATGACAATGTTGATGATTCTTTAGAATTGTGGAATTATATTTTTGTTTGGTGTTATAGACAATCATTTACCCATGAAAAGTAAGCGAATGAATTCAAGCCAAGCACCTTGGTTGAATACCATCCGTACACAAGGTCCTCTTCTGTGGAATGCAATCCCCGATAACATTAGATCTGTTGTCTCAAGTAATATCTTTAAATATAAGTATAAACATTATTTGATAACTCTCTATCATTGATGTCTCTATTTACTGTTATATGATTGTTTGAAATTATGAATCATATTCAAAATCCTACTGCCAACATCATCTGTTTGTCTGTCTGCACTTGTATTGTCAGTCTACGTTTCTTCACTAATATGTCCTTGGTCACTTTGTTTGTCCGCGTTTATCTTTTACTGGTACTTTTTGTAAGGTTGTCTACACTTTACGAGCTTTGCTCCTTGTAGACACCCTACCATCTTCAATCTTATCGCTTATTTAATTGTTTGTGTTCTATGATGGTGAATAAATAATCTTGAATCTTAAATAATCTTGAATAATGATATCAAATCCGAAATGTTAAAACGTGATGCACTCCACAGGGCAGCTATTCGATCAAATGCTGTCTCTGACTGGAATGCATACAAAATATTGCGTAACAATGTTACTAATATGATTAGAAATGCTAAAAAATCACTATAAACATGTCATAAGTCAGAATTTAAATAACTCAAGTATGTTGTGGAAGTCTTTGAAGACATTACTTCCAAAAAGGCTTCTTGTATTCCAACTTCAATTGCGTATAACGATGAGGTATTTACATCAAAATGTGATATTTCCAATGGATTTAATATGCATTTTGCAAGTGTTGCAACTAATTAGTTAGTTGATGAGTATACGGTACATTATGAGTCTGCTGATAGTAATTCTTTAAATACATCAACGGATAATTCTCAACTACACTTCGATTCACCTCTTGTATCACCGTTGTTGACAAAGAAATACGTAAGATGAGTTCAAGTAAAGCGACGAGTTAAGTTGTAAATTATTAAAGTTAGCCCGTCCAGCAATAATTGACAGTCTTGCATATTTAATGAATTTACCTCTATCAACAGGTGTCTTTCCATCTGCATGGAAAGAAGCAAAAGTCATTCCATTACACAATACACAAAGGAGGTGATCTAAGTGACACAAATAGTTATAGACCGATCTCTATTTTACCTGTTTTGAGTAAAATAATTGAAAAGGACGGTTAATAACCATGTTTATTCACATATAAATCACCATAATCTATTGAATGTACAACAATCGGGTTTTCGTCCCGGTCATTCTACTGAAACAGCATTGGTTGATATGTTCGATGATTAGATAACAAATATTAATTCAGGAAAAATGACGGGCGTTGCCTTTATTGACCTAAGAAAGGCGGTTGATACGGTCAATCACAATTATTCTTGTTTCCAAACTTAAGAAAATAGGGGCTTCAGATACTACTATCAACTGGTTTATTTCTTATTTTTAAGTAACAGAACACAAAGGGTTTAATGATGTACTGTCAGATCAATTGCCAATGACAATAGGTGTTCCCCAAGGAAGTATCTTTGGCCCACTACTATTTCTTATTTTTATAAATGACATGCCAAATGTTGTCAAACAATGGAAACGTTTCAATGTATGCTGATGATACGACTCTACATGTCAGTGATTCAAATGTTAATGCTATTTCTAAAAAACTTTCAAAAGACATGAATGAAATCAACAAATGGTTAAATGCTAACAAACTATCTTTAAATCAGGTTAAAACCAATGTAATGCTTATTGGGAGTAACTCAAGGCTACAAAGATCATGAAATGACAATTTCGTTATAAAAAGTAATGGTAAAGATCTTGAAAGAGTGAAAAAGGCAAAATGTTTAGGGGTTATTATTGATGAAGAATTTTTATGGCACAACCAAGTTAAGCAGTGTTAGTAGTGTAACGCAGAAATTATTTTGTAAAATTGCATTCATACGGCGTCTTAATACAATCTTGATACAGATATCTTAAATGTTCTTTATAAGTCATTAATACAACCGCATTTTGACTATTGTAGCGTCGTATGGTTTGGTAGGTTTAATGGAGATATGCAAAATTCAAATGTCTTACAAAAACGCTGTGCTAGAATTATACTGAGTGTCGTTAATAATTTGATTTCATCCAAAATTTTGTTCCCAGTGCTGAAATGGGATCCACTTGAATATCGTTGTTTTTAGTTTAAAGCCGTTTTAATGTATAAATCTTTGAATGATCTTGCTCCAGCATATCTAACTTCAAGATTTGAATATGTTCCAATAATCATAGAATCAAAACACGACGAGCAACAGCTGGTATGTTGGCTTTACCACAATTAAGGTTCAATGGTCATGATACCGAATATTTTAGATCCCCTTTTAAATACAGTGGTGTGAAAGTATGGAACAATCTTAGTACTGATGTCAGAAATTCATCTACTTTACATGTTTTTAATGAAACGTATAAACATTAATGGTGTAATAAGTCAATTGTAAACTATTACGGTTACCATCGTGATAGTAGGCTACGGATATCTATCCGCAGCCGTTAATAAATCTAAGCATGTATGTTTATCAATATGTGTATTGCTTTTTTAGCACTTGTCTACTGTAAACCCCCACGGTTTTCCACTTTGGGGGTAAGCTGCGGGTATCCACCTGCAGTCGCTTAGGACTGCAGGTGTCATTGTATATTTTTCCAGGTATTATTGCGTGTTGTAATTTTTAATATGTTATGTATTTTTGTACATGTGTAAATTAATAACTTTATTCATATGTTGTTGTTTTTATCCATATATTTTTATTTAAAATTAATTATTTCTGTGTATATGCTAATTTTTAGCTACACTCCCGGTCAAAAGTCTTTGCGCACCTGTTACATCAGACATAATCGCCTTGTTTATATCAAATTATCCATTATTTTCGTGAAAATCCTGTTTGTGTACATGCTATATTTATCTAACATTAATAAATCAAACTCTCTTGCGATTTTTGACCTTCCGTAACCACTGAAATTTATAATTTTCTAAACCGTGTCAAAACCCCACGTAAAATTCCCATAGAGCTGAACCTACTTAATTATTCATAAGCTATTTTGCTCCATGTAAAGCTATAGGAGATTTTCGTGTCTTTTAGACGTGGAATTTTACACAAATGCGCAGTACTTTAATTAGACTTTTTGTTTATGCGCAAATTAAAGGAATTTGTTCTGTATATATTTAAACGTTTAAAAAGCATGAACAAGATAATATTTAAAGCTTTATCTAGCTGTTGATTCTGTTTGTTTCGGAAGCAAAACTTTGATTTAAAGAAGGTGCATAGATAAATAATCGGGAACCATTGAATTAAACGCACTCTTTAAACATTTTGAATGTGTGATGGACATGCAAGTAACGATTCTTTTTTTATAATGTCAAGACCATGACAATTATTTGATGATTAATTTAAAATTTATAAAATGAATCAGTAAAATATTTAGAAGAAAGTTTGCAACACCCACCCATTGATCAATTTCAAAGGTTTGTGACTTTATTATGTATAAATCATTGAAGTAAACTTTTGTATACTCTAGGGCTCTATGATGTTCATAGGGTGGAATGAGAGCTTGGTCATTCACACTTGCTTGGCCATGGTCAGTAACCAGCAATACATTCGAGTAATATCAATTAGATGACCTTCATACTAATAGTCATGGCGGTGGAGAGATACCTATAATTGCTTTCTTGTATGAACAATAAGAGGGCCTTTAAGATGACTCGAAGTCTTTGGCTGATACTCAATGAATCGTTAACTACATGTTTACATAAACCAAACCTTGAAATATCAAAGCATTTAAAACAAAATGAGTCCATTAATCATCATGATATTGGCATAAATTAGTAGTCTTGGATTTCTGGAACCAAATCCCGTCATTTGCGCACAAACATAAAGTCTAAATAAATTACTGCGCATTTGTTTAAATTTCTACGTCTAAATGACGTGGAAATCTCCTATAGCTTTACATGGGAAAAAATAGCTTATGAATAATTAAGTAGGTTCAGCTCTATGGGGATTTTACGTGGGGTTTTGATACGGTTTAGAAAATTATAAATTTCAGTGGTTACGGAAGGTCAAAAATCGCAAGAGAGATTGATTATATTAATGATAGATAAATATAGCAGGGCATTTTCACGAAAAAGTGGACATGAGAAAAATATTGAAAAAAGGATGTAACTATTCAATGAAAAATGCTACCACCATATATTTGGTATCAAAGAAAGCTATTTTAAAGCTCTTTCAAATGAACTTAATTTTGAAAAGACTGAACAAAGATGTCTATGAAATTTCTTTAAAAAACCTATTTTTTGGTCAAATTTCTTGATTTTTATAATGAAAAGTAGTAATTTTCATTTATTCTTTTCAACCCATTCTTGGTTGTTTACTTGGGTGTTATTGTTCTAAATGGCTTAAATAAGGA
>JXSR01S014052.1:15338-28780 GCA_000969725.1 Ophiothrix spiculata | reverse complement strand
TATTTGTTTCACCTTTCAGTGCTGACCGCGTCGTATTGTGCTCACAAGATAACTAGCTTACGCACTGCCACGCGTGTTTTACCATGAGTTATACGACGCAAAATACATTGAAAAATATGCCCCGGGCAAAGTTAAATCCAGGCCCTCACTTTTAACCAATCAGAGGACAGGAATCTATATATGAGGTATGGGATACAATAATATTATTATTAAAAGACGGCAGCTCTAGTTCATGCAATTTTGTGTACAATTTAGGAAGGACCCCTTTGGAAATAATCTTCGAATGTGATAAATTTTCTCATGTACTGGTAACGGGGCAGCAACAAAAATTGGTCAAAAACGTGATTTTCTTGCTTAATATGTTTAGTAATTGTCGGTGTTAACAATATATACTTATAGTACAATAGTAATCAGTAAGAGATAAGTAATAGCTATTTTATGTCAATTTAATCTATTTTTAATCAGTTAGCCACAGGGAGTACCTATTACTATATGTTTACCTTAATTAAAGTTAAGGCAATGATAGAGAATCTAAATATCTTAATCTTTGGTATGACGTCACAGATGCATAATACGTTTCATTGTTTGCTCTGTTTAAAATAGCTATTAAACAGAACATTTTACAAAAGCATTTATACTGTTCTTGGTGTACTAGATCTATACTCATTTAATCAATGCAGCAACTGGGTTTAGTTAGGGAATCAATATATCTGATGGAATTATTGATACATTAACTAGAATTATTAACCGACTCATTCCAGTGAAAATGAAACTTTTTCTGACTTCAAGCAAAAAATCAGCTTTTTTATTAGACCACATAAGCAGGTTTTTCAGTCATACATTTGTTACTTGTTACGTGAAAGGTATTTTCTAACCAGAAATTGAAGGGTAGGCGCAATATAGTGCTAACCCACACCTATTTTTCGACCACCTTTGTTCTGGTTTTGAAACAGATGCATTTAAAACAAGTTAATACATCATTTTTCAATGAATTTTGGGCAAAACATCTCTGGTTGAGTTTAATTATCACCATAATGTATACTCTTTTCAGCGACATCATTGTATGGCTAAGATTTAGCCGTTCTAAAGTCTAAGGGTGGCTTAAATTTCAGACACTATGGCTTAGCACTATATTGCCCCGAGTTTTATTCAGCGCCGTAGATCATTTAGAAACACTGGATGTCTTCTGGAATCACTGAAATCATAATCCTTGCATCAAGTACTCTTAGATCTAGCATTTTGAAAAAGACAAAACTTTGGCATCTAGTGTTGTAAAGTGCAAGACCTCGGAGCAATATAGTGCTAACCCTCACTTTTACAAGTGACTGCTTGTTTTATTGAAATCACATGGGACTCCAAAATTAGTCAAAATACTTTTATTCGCCCATGTACTTGATCATAATAAACTTTTCGAAAACTATTTTTCATCTTTATAGTAAAAAAATCATTTAAATCAAAACCAGTAACTTGTGTAGAATGAGGGTTAGCACTATATTGCGCCTACCCCTTCAATTGTAAAATAATTATATCCGTGCATGAATTTAATTCAAAAATGTCACAAACGTTACCAAACAAAATATTGCATTTAAAGAAATCCTGACGATAGAATTTCCTACTACTTTTATATGATATTTGTATTTATTACCTATCATCTGTGAAAAGTGCAATACAAAATTTGCTAAAATGTCAGAGAATTTTTACTTTGAAGTCATTTGGAGAAAAAAACCCATTTTCGTGCGATGTCACAAACGTTACATGAACTTTATATTCATATTTTGGCAATTAATTTCATCTCTGAACACCTACATGTCTTGATCCAATCAGTGAGCGCCATTATCAACAACAAACTCGTGGATATAATGTTTATGCTATGTTGTGTGGCCATTTAAAATTGAAATTCTTAATTTTTTTGGTCACAAACGTTACTTTAGAATCGCCCCAAGTTCTACATGGATTTAAGTAACGATATTATTTAAAACACATATTAATTGCTATTCATTTACGTTCTTTATTAATAATATATATAATAATTATTACAATATAATGGTTACCGGAACCAGAAATAGTTTTTTGTTTAGTAGCGTTCAGTGTCATCTTTTGTGTTGGAATGACGTCATAGAATGTTACATTGAACTTTAATCGCCAGGGGAACATTCGTGTCAAGAATATTCTAATAATAATCGTAAGCGAGAGACTAGTTTATGTGGTATACTTTGTTGATATAAACAATTTCGGAGCAGGTGAAGATATTGATTATCAATCTTAATAATCCAAAGATTGTTGCCACCAAGTGTACTTATCCTTATATAACCTTTGTGAAGAGATAAAACTTTCGAAGAAATGCCGCATTTTTATCAATAACCCTTTTGCTTCCCGTTTTCTTTGTCGTACTTCTTCTATATTAATCATAACGCAATTGGGAACTTCAAACGTCTTACAAGGCAGTTAAAACCTGAACAGTCACACAAAAGATTTCGATCAATATAGATGGATGCTGCATCAGATTCCTAGGAACTGCGTTTAATGTCCATTTAGAACAGCACATGTCAAACCACCAGTTTTATGGGAACCTGTCCACAGTAACAGGAGCAGTAATAAACTAATGAAATAGTTTCTAAGCTCCTGTTTTGGAAGCCCAAACACGGGAAGAGAGAGAGAGAGAGGGGGGGGGGGGGTAGACCGTCTTTCAAACATTGACCAACTCAGGCTAGATACAGGACTTAAACATCAGATGTGAGTACAGCCTATACTGGCCAGAAGTGTGTGGGGGCCACTAACGTTCGGGAACATGATCTTACCTAAGTGCGTACACTCTAAATTTCGCAACGGATAAAGTAGTTGTCTACAAATGGGTAAACCATTTTGAACAAGAATAATCCTTAACATGGACAGAATCACGTTACTCCGGAGTCAAGGTCAAGATTGCACTGAAAAATTAGAATTGGGGAGTCTTTGCTATACTATAGTCAAGAAGAGTAAACTTTGGTTTATTGAATAATAAGGAAGAAGAGATACAAGTGGAATGAGCACTACAAACAGGCAGACGTATCAGTGATGCAAGAGTTTTTTATTTTGTCAAATAGGGGCACACTCACTGTGTGAGAAGAAAGATGACATTCCCCGACCACCAACTCAACCTAAAAGGTGGAAACCATGCGAATTCTAAATTTCAAGGAAAGGCGGTATATTACTATTCACAAATCAAGGACCAGTAAATCACAAAAAGGGGTATTATGAGCATCCATCTCCACAAAACTTAAAAAAGGAGTGTTTCACAGAATTTCGCGATCGGTCTCTGCCTGTTACTGTCATTAATTTAGTATAAAGAAAATATTCATGTTTTACCTCAATTTTGTCATTGATTTTGCAAAAAAGGGGGGAAATTAATGAAAAATCATTGAAAAGGTGGGTTTTGAAAAAAAGAAGAAGAACTCACATGGTTACCACTTTCTAACTTGAGTTGGAGGACCTAGATTGCCCCACACTTTCCTACTAGCTCTTTAAAATGTGTGTTTAAAGTTTCAAAATCTATGCTTTGAAGGTGGTGTTTTACATTTAATATTTTGTAATATGATTATTACCTGGGAATGTTTATCTAATAAATCAAAAGTAATTTTAAAATCAGATCTATTTCTTTTTAAAAAAAAGGATTTGACACACTTCAGTTCTGGTGAGTTATTTAACATACTGCTTTTCAATTCACATGGAGGAATGATATTTAGCCTTGGCCAATCACAGCCACTGTATCAATACACAGTTAATATGCAAGGTTATTACACACAATAGTCATTCCAAAAATCCAAAGTTCCAGTGTTTTGATCAACAACACATAATGGCCATATGATTTTATTGGTATTTGTTTACACAAGACAGTCAAGGTCCAATGCATCTCTAAGGTCTTGTGTTCATATAGAAAGAGATGTTATGTTGAAGAGGCCATTGGTCAAATCAAAGACAGACTCACTGCGTGAGAAAAACTCTCTTGATGCTACATATTTTGAATAAACATGTGTTCATATTTGATATAATTGTCATTAAATGGTCAGAGGTGTCAAAATTGGTTGTAGGTAAAAGGCTTGTAATTGTTGTAAGGCACTTCTTCCTTGTTATACAAATTGTGTCATGTATTTTGGGGACAACTATATGTATTAGCACACTAACATATAGTGTCCCAAAAAGTATGTGCTTGTATTTTTGGGACATTATGTGTTTAAGTGCAATATAAGTAGCCAAATAATTGCTTTTACTAAAATTTTAGTAACCCTTTTCCCAAAGACTACAGACACCTATGGTGGTTGTTTTATTACATATATGTTTTTAAATGGGCACTGTGTGGTCGATTCAATCAAAACAAACAGCCATCCGCCCAAAACCGACCAGAACCGGCAGACAATCGCCGGATGAGTTTTGTAAGTAAGTAAGTAAGTAAGTAAGACCGGAACTGCTGAATATTATGTTTTGTCTCTCATACTAACTTATGTCACGATTTGAAGTGTTAATTTATTTCTATCATATTTACGATCACGTTATTAAAATTGTCTTTGATATACCTGGAGCCACGGCAACTGTGTATTTGTAAATATTAAGGAGTGTGACATGTTTAAACATCAACAAAGAAAGACTGAAAAACATAACAATATATACAAATCACGTACGACACACAATTTGTGTTTCTTGATCGACATATTAAGTGGGGTGTTATACATGTATGTGATTTCTGAAATGTGATACGGTAATGACATTGCAACAACCATCTTAATCAACTAATAAGATGATAATTGAGCCATTTTGAAATCTATATCTCCACCTTTATTATAGAGACGGAACCTTATTCCGTCTACAAAGTACCATTGAAGGGGTTTTAGTTGTAAAGTGATCACTTGTTTGTTCTATGCTTAGGATTCGTTCATCGTGAAGCATACTTTGACATCGAAATTGGATCCTAGCTTAAACATGGGATAAAACATTTCAAGAATTGAAATAGCATAGCATGCTTTATAGCACAGCACATATTGCTTTGAAATTGCCAATAAATATTTTTGTAACAAATTGTGTTCTGCGTCGTGAACAGGCAAAATAAAAATATGACATATTTATAGAGGATAGCCTTATCGGTGTCTAGAACTGGTTTCCATGAGGGTCCTCTGTGAGATGGTCAGATTTATTTGCAAGTTTTAGATGCATGAGGAAAACCGGAGCGCCCGGAGGAAAACCTGCGGAAGCAAGTTTGGACTGGCAACCAGTTGCTTATACAGCGCCGAGACCTGGGATTGAGCCCACAACAGCGAGGGAATTACCGCTGTGCTACCTGTTTCCCCTAAATTCTATTTTATCGCTGCACTACCTGCTTCCTCTAAATTTAACATCCAAGTGATTTAAAATCTTTAGAGTATCTATAAACAATGATTTTCTGAACGTTGACAACTCTCTAGCACTCTTTCTTTCAACATTCGGGCGAGGAAAATAAAAAAAGGGTGAAAGTCGATTCATAAGCAATAAAGTGTTTTGTTTTGGTAAGATATGATAATTTAAACTTTTCTTTCTCATATTGGTGTAAATTTGTTCTTATGTGGCATTTTTTGTAAAGTAAACAAAATATTTTAGATGCATTTCTGAACTAATAGAACATACTGAATGCACGGGGAAAATTGATTAATCTTATATTAAAGGTTCGTACATCAGAGGTCTTTGAAAGACGTTTGGTGCATACAGTGTGAGGATTTCATTTACTCAGAATGAAACAATTTTTTGAATGTCTTGTCTCCCAATAGAACTAATCTGAGAAAAATATACCACATACAGACGTGCGTTGAGAACAAACGTCCAAACTTTTATTTGGGAGCATTTGAAATTATATCTGCCGAGTGATTCTTCTTGTAAAATTGATTTGACGGCCGATAATTTGTGAGTTAAGAATGACATATAGTCTACGTACCTCTTAATTCCTTTATTCCAATAAATCCATCAATCACAATGACTATGGGGAAATTTGCAAAAGTATACGGGACAATATACATTGATGGATCATCTAACATCGTCTGATAAAATGAAAAAGAGCAAGTAACATTAATCGCTCCCAAAGCTGCAACTTAAAGGAAGGAGTGGCTGGTCGATTATTAAAATTAATGTTAATATACAATTCACCGTCATGAAGTGATTTCATATTCCCATTCGTTGTCATATTGAAACATTAAAAAACACCGTCACATAAACAAATTTAACTTAATAAAGGTCCTTGTGATATAATGTTTGGGTACAACCAATGCGTATTTCTAATTTCTTACACCAATGTGATATGTTTAAATTTAAGCAAAATAATACGTTGAAAGCACAACAATAAGTAAAAAAATCCCTTAAGACACGTTTATTCGTGTTACTTGATCGACATACTAGTAGTTTGAGGACTGTTGTATTTGATTTCCGAAAGGTGATACACTGACGCCAATGCAGCATCCATCCTTTCTGCTTGTTAATCAACATAGTTAATATGATAATTGTGCTTTTTGAAAACTCTATATGTCTATATCATCATCAATACTTTCTTGTGTACCTTTAAGGGATGTTTATTTGTAAATTGAGATTTTATAGCTTATAATAGTAATAAGCGTTCTTTGACATGGATAGTGGGTCCCACCTCAAAGCCCATGGGACAAAACATTTACAGAACAGACGCGATAAATAGCACCACACACAACGTATTGCTTTAAAACCGCCTGCAAATATTATTGTATCAAAATGCGTTCTGTATCATCCAATACATTTAACTTTTATCGCTAAATGGTAAACTTCACAATAATCCTTTTAACGCGTCAATTTTCATAAAATGTGACTGCAGTTGATTTCAAACGGTTAAATTGCTAACAGCTTTTATTT
This sequence comes from Ophiothrix spiculata, assembly GCA_000969725.1. Classification (NCBI taxonomy): domain Eukaryota; kingdom Metazoa; phylum Echinodermata; class Ophiuroidea; order Amphilepidida; family Ophiotrichidae; genus Ophiothrix; species Ophiothrix spiculata. Next base: position 21,907 of record JXSR01S014052.1, on the reverse strand, counting down.
TGCATCTTACTTTATCCAATGATTTATACTAGTTTTTCCCACATCCGTCCCTACATTTTTCACTCAATAATCATTAGAAAAGGTTAAAAATGAAAAGTAAAATGTAATCAGTAAAGTCAGTTTTTATTAACAAAAACCCTATTCATAAAATATTTATTGTGTATTTCAATATCAAAGCCGTGCTTGCTCAATAATAGTAAAATTTGTTATTCAGATGAACTTATTCAACCGTTTGAATAAAATCTGCAATAATATTTAGCAATATGAAGGCTGCATAATTCCTTTCTATGGGTCGGAAAAACTGCGAAAGAATATAATTATGTTTTATAGAATATCCAGTACGGGTTTTTTTTAATTTTCTTTCTTTTATTCTTTTTTCAAATGTCTTGTATAAATTTATTTAATTATATTGCTTCAAATTCGTTTAGTTCGGGAAAATTTTTATTTTAATGTTATGAAATCGAAAATATAGAAATATTTCTGATCAGTAAAAGTTGGAAGCAAAAACATCGTGCACTCTTAGAAAGAAAGTATCAAATATGAGACAAAAAGGATCAATTTTGATCCTTTTTAGGTATCAAATATGAGCTTATCCTTTAAGGATCAAAGTGATCCCAAAAAAAGGATCAAAAATTTTGATCCGAAAAAGGATCAAATATTTCTTATAAAAAAGACCTGCAAAAAACATCACACTGAAGTGACGCTAGCAGGGTTTGAACCCACGCCGCACTCATACCTGCTAGTTATTACGAGACCAGCGCTCTAACCACTCGACCACGCCGGACTGTGTGATGATATCAACGTATTTATATATGTAACACCATTGTATACATTCCCCGCTGTGTAGTGGATATTGGGTTGTACTCAAATATGAAACAAAAGATACGTTGGATCCAAACGCGGTATCAAATATGAGCTCATCCTTTCCGTATCAAAGTAAACCAGAAATACGGATCAAAACTTTGATATTGTAATCAAAAAGGATACAAATAAAATGATCCTAAAAAAGGATCAAAAATGATCCTTGTGAATTTGATCCATTTGTATATATTGATCCGCAAAAGGATCAAAAGTGTTCCTTAAAGGATCAAAAGTGATCCTTAAAGAATCAAAATAAAATGATCCCGAAAACTACTCGTATATTTGATCCCGGCCTTCTAAGAGTGTGTGTTATGGAACCACAAATATTAATAGCCATCAAAATAATATATAAAAGACCCATTATGATAGAATTAAGATAACCAATGTAAAACACATCTTTATTTTCTCAATATTAATGCCTTTTATAGAATAGATAATTTTCAAGTTATTGCTATTTTTGCAATGCCTTGAAATCTATAAGTCACTCCCCTCCAAGATACCGATCTGTATAGCAGCCAATGTCAATTTAAAGTACATGACCTCGAATAAACTGTATTCTCATCACGAAACGTAACTAAATGTGATGATGATTCAATGAAGCTAAATGCGATGATTATTTCAAAAAGATAACGTGAAGTAATCTAATCAGCACTTTACAAATATATATGTCTTAGCTGGAAAAAAATGAATTTTTGAAGGAGGAAATAGATCAAAGAGCTCTCCTTGATCTTCTTCTTTTTATGTCAAGAAGATTTTGTTTAAGATATAAATCAAGAGCAACTAGTTGTTTCTTAGCTTATTACCTTGATTTTATTTTTTCTTTAATATCATTGATAAAGGAGTGACGACTAGTCACTGTTATAATTAGTTCAGTAGTGCAATATTTCATGGCTGAAAAAAGTAAAGGGGGCGGCCTGTTTTTCACAAGTCGGAGTGCCCATCTCTCTTACGAAGCGTTTGGGCCAGACTCATATTTGCGGTGAGGGGTTCGCCACACCTCCTTCCCTGTGAGTCTGTTACCTTCCCAGCATTGAAGAATGCCGGTGAATGAGACTTTAATGTCTCCCATAACCAGGAGTCCGGGTATAATTATTGCACTGCATGGAATAAGTCGTAATCAATGAATTATAATCGCACATGTACAAGTACGTTCTACATAATTGAATAATAGCTAGGATACTCAATCACACGGACGCTGTATTTTATTACACCGGTACCCATTTGACACCTCGGTGGAGAGGAGCACATTATGGTAAGTATCTTGCTCAAGGACACTACACACGCCGCCCATCGGATTCGAACCCACGACTCTCAATGCCCGGTGATTAACAGTCGAGGACTTATCCGCTAGGCCACGCATGTCCCTTGTTCCGTGGCTGAAACATTAATTAAAACAAAAAGTCATGTCGTTTCTCCTCACCAAAGATTTCTTCCGCCCACTTGTCTGTAACTTTGTGATCAAACCCTAAAGCACATTACATTTTGTTCATTATTTATAATCATATAATACCTACAACTAAAAGGTTACAGCTTCAAAATGTTCAATGTTCTATTGTAAAAATGGAATTTTAAAAATGTATAGTAATAACGATTACATAGGTGAAAGCCAAGTTCAAGTTGCACTTCTTGCTTCCTGTGCTTTAAGTAAGCGATCAATTATTGCATTTCTTGTCATTAAGTGTAATAATTTGTCGTTCATCGCCCCTGTACTACATTGATTGATCAGTTAAGAGTAGATTTTAATCCTCCTACGTACCAAGATTAACCTAAAAAATAAATAGTGCCACAGTTTTGGTAAAGCATACATGAAAATTTATAAGAATAGAGTTAACATAATTTGGAGTATGAAATAAACACAGTTGTCTTGACTCTTGTCTTATTCTGATTTTCTATTTCCTGTTTTGGTTTTTTTGTTTTGTTTTTTGATCGTTTGCTTTGCTTTGATTTGATTCAATTTAGAATGTTTCTATTGTTTCTACATTCCTATCATAGATATGTAAAAATACATTTAATGAATATTGGTAATAAGTAGCGTGATATTCATGAAGAAATACTCAAAGTGAGATACAAAACTTATGATATTTAAGCTCTTTGCAATTAATGCATAAAACTACACCCCATGTTGTTAAAATATAACAATGTTATTAATATATTTCCATGTTCACAATCTAGCTTTATACGCAAATCTTGTTAAAAAGGTACCCCTCAGTTCTTCCATCCCCTCGTTAGTAAATAACAATCCCACCCTAAGATAAAGATATATATCCATTTCGATTTTACTACATATATAGACACCAATGCTATATCCATTTACAACTTCAATATCTTCAACATGCATATGTCAAAATCTGTTAGTTGTAAATTTGTCATTCACTTACAGTAAAGAAAAATAGATTACAATAATGTGAAGGTCAAGTTCAAGTTACATTGTTAGATCATTTCTGTAAGTAAGTGATCAATTTATCCCCTTATCAGTAAGTACAACACATGATCTCGAGATGTACTTCCAATCCTCCTACATATCAAGAGTAACCCTTATAAAAAAAGTGTAACTTAAATATGTAAATATATATAAAATATAGTGAAAACATTATGTATGATCTAAAGATGCTTGTTTCGACTTATCTTTTGTTTCTTTTCTTTTAGTTAATTTTCTTAACGACATTTTCAATTTTGTATTTTTCCATTTTTTGTTCAACCTGTATGATATAAAATCCATTCAGTGAGTTCAATACGGACACCATATATGTACAGTTAAATCTATATATAAATAATAAATCAAGATACAAACTGTTTACGTTTATTACATTATACTCAATACTAATCACATGCATTGAATGTAGTAATTTAAGTTTTTGATCTTCAAATGATGCTTTCATTAATATATTACCACATTTTTAACATAACTATATAAGCCCCTCGTATTGTAAGGTTCCCAACCGTTTCAATTCCCTTGTTTATAAATAATGATTCTATCCTCTAGATAAAGATACATTTACATTTTGATTTTGCGTAAATGTGCCACTAAGGCTATATCGATTTTACCACCCCAAACTATGACTTATTTTTAAAATTCCAATTTATCTTCATTTGTCAAATGTCAAAATGTGTACCTTAAGAAAATCATTCACTAATGATTATGAAGATAGATCAGATCAGATGAATGTCAAGTTCAAGTTGCACTTGTTAGTTCCTATGCTCTAAGTTAGTGATCAATTATTTTCTTTGTCATTAAAGTGTAATATAATGTTTTATTGTCGTGCGTTGCAATAATTGATCAGTAGAATTCCCCTTCATATCAAGATTAACCCGAATAATGAAATGAAAGGTATCACGGTTTTGAAATACATAATACCCGGGGAGGGGGGGGGGTTCTCACATTAGGTTGACACACGGGTATGTGCCACGGTTTTGGGGTATAATTTTGCCATTTTTGGTATATCGATGGGTGGGTTTTTGACACAGACCTAATGCGCCCAAATGGAAAAAATTGGTGTTTTTTGCGGAAAAATTGTATGGTGAAGGGTTGCAAAATTGCCCTTTCTTAGGTATAGAGAACGGTCCTTATCGCAAAGTCTGTGTGGCACACCCCCGTACAATTTTTTTTGAGAACCCCCCCCCCCTCCGGGACATAATATGGATTTATTCTTAACAAAATTGGGAAACGTGGTAACATCATTTTGCATATGTTGTATACTAAAAATGGTAGTTTCAGCTGATCTTTCTTATATCTTCTATTTTGTTTGTTTGTTTGTTTGTTTCTGAGTTTTTAGTTGTTTTATTTTCAATTTTCTATGTCTCTTTTAGTTCTACAATTGCTATTATAAACAAAAATACACCATTAGTACAATATGAACATACAAAATAGCATGAAGTTCAAAAATAATCAAAATATACACTTTAAATTTTCAGGGGGACGGTCACCGAAAATGCATCACATGCATGGAGAGATAGTTGTATTCATAAATATTTTTGATCGAATGCTGTTAAAACATTTTTTTCAACTTTTCATATCTCTTTGGTTTCTATAACAACTAAAACATAATAATAATGCATTAACTGGGTAGACTATGGATATCAAATATAGAAATTTGAAAATGATCAAAATAAAGATACAAACTTTCAATCTCCAAAACTTGCACGCAGTGATTGCGTATCACAAGCAGTGAGTGTAGTATTTACACTTTGGATCGTTGTTTGTCCATTGTTTTACAGCATAGTAACCAAAGTGTTTAGTCATTCGAGTTTTATAATGTATACGCAAGATAATGTTGTTGCTGCAAAAACCAATGAACGAATTCAATAGGTACATTATACCATGTTATACCTTTCTATGCAAGTAATAACTTCTTAATATGTATCTTTCAATATACCATGCAACAAAGGTTTCAAAATGTAAAGGACATAATAAACATTACACTTATTTCAGTATAAATTGCCTTAACCTTAAATTCTTTGAAGCTGTTACTCTCAACTTTTAAAGGTCCAAGGTTGAAATTTAAAACAAAATGGGCTGTTAAAGAAATGTAGTGCTTTAGTAAATGGCTTGTTATAATGTTTTAATTACAGTCCTTTTAGCAATCATCATGATAACCTTCATTTCTCATTTACGAAAACATTTGTATTGCCTTATGTTAATTTTAATATTGACTTTTCGTTTAATACCCTTTTCAATGTTTACAAGAAAAATAAAAATTTCCGGGAAAAAAGTTCCATTGTAGCTAAATAACATTGCATATGGCACAAATCTTATACAAAACACACTCAGATCACTTTATTGACAAAATGTACATAGAAAGTTTTTACTCGCACTCATGGACGATGGGTAGCGAACCTCAATGCAATGTAATTCAATTTGACCAGGGTGATTTCTTCAATAAGATAAGACAATGTTTGAAGAGAGTTAACATACCAAACACAATAACCTTACATTCTGTCTGTGCAATGTTGATCTGGTCTTTATATTTTCTTGATTCATTGAGAATCCAATGGAGAAATGAAAAATAGATTTGATATAAACTGAGCAGGCTAGATCTGTTGATGTATTAGTTCTGGCAGAATGCAGTATGGCCACAGCCGGCTGTTATGTATTTTTTTTTTAAATATAACTTGGTGAATGTGTAATTTAGTTTAGTTTGATAAAGTTTCAAAATACTTGAACTCATATCTATTAAATGCACATTAATCAATTTGACACAAATACAATTACATACTACAGGGGGAGGTAGGACGTGACATCAGCAGATTTTGAAACTCCCATTCAAAAGACTTGAATTTTAACTAAAGCTCAAAAATTTCATTTTGTGCCCTTACTTAGTGTATATTTATATGCAGATTTCAAAACCGTTGAGGTTGGGACTTCAACCTCAGAAAACTGAAAAGATATTCTGATTATTTTAATGAACTACTTTTCTTTTTATTTACGCATTGAAATATACGGGCGATACCACGGATGAACACGCATCAAATCTGAGTAAACAGTCTGGTAAACAGGCCATTTATTACGCGGCCACCGTCGTCTGACATATTACATGCGTTTACGATGAAACTTGCTATCGAAGAACTAATAACAACATCTTGTTCGAATACTAGTATTGTATTTGAATATTTCTGTCCTCGATGTAAGAAGCTTATAGTAAAAATAACTACATATTTTCAAATTAATTGTTTTGCATCGTGCTAATTGTTTGACCTCGTGAGTCCTACAT
>JXSR01S014050.1:0-18200 GCA_000969725.1 Ophiothrix spiculata | reverse complement strand
CACCTTTTATTGGGTCCCAATTTAAAAAATGATACCGCATAAGACATGATTTTAATACAGAATATTGTTGCATCAATAACCAATGTGCAAGATTATAGTCTAAATTGGTGCTTAAGGTTGATTAATCCAATGCATGTTTTACCTAATCAGATTCATCTATAAAATGTAAGAAACATAGCTTCTATCTTGCACCTCGGAGTCACAATGTATTTATTTTATTATTAGGATCAGTCAAAACATACATGTTTCCTTTAACGTTTTCTCATATTTCTTTAAACATAAAAATAATTTTGCATAACTGATGACTCTTATTAGAAAGCTACAAAATGATAAAATATATGAATAGTGGTATGTAGTGATGTTCTTCAGTATATATGCCTTTTCATCCTTGCAAACACGCACTAAACCAGGAGAGGTTGAATTACTAAACGAACGTGCATTATCTGTATTGATCTTACAAATTGCACAGATTATCAAATTTTACAACCTGACATCAACATTTCCATGAAACCAATTATAAGACTTTCCATTCAGGGTTTGAAAGGATTCCAAGTGCTCACCTGATAAAACATAATGATCTTTAAGTGAATCTAAAATATGAATTCTTTAGTGACTTTTAAGTCACTAAATATTTTATATTATTTTAAAACATCTTTTACAAAACAGTAACCCAACTTTGAAATATGATTTCAACTCAATATTGATATGCGTTTCTTTTAAAAATGCAATATTTTAATGAAGAGAGATTCAGACTTGCTATTGAATGTGGATAGATCTCTATTGGAATGGGATGGGTTCTCTTTACAGTTGTGTAGCTAGGATATTTTAAGGAGTGTGGAACTTACTTTCATGGACCTTTAATGTGAATCTTTACATGACCTTGTACTCATTTTATAAATCTTATTTTTGACCAATTTTAGTTGTAAAAAGTTGACCCATAGCAGACATGTTTTGGATGGCACTCTTCTATTCAGGTGTTTTCAAACCTCAAGTGTAACTTATCGTAACTTTATCAACCCTATGGTGCTTTACAAATACCCCATAATCTTGATCATCAGAACTCATTTAGTCCCATTACAAATCCATGCATGCGTAAATATCAAAGAAATAATATTGCTTTCTAATTGTAGAGTATGAAAATATTTGATGAATTGGTTGAGCCGTGCAATAGTTTGTTCCATTGCACAGCATGAAACAAACCTGTGTGATATCATGAAATAAAACAAATATTGAATGCCTATGCACGTGCATTAGTACAAAATATATAATTCGGTCAAATTAGGACTGATCCATATCACTGGGCTACGCCTCGTGAAATAGAAAATTCAAAATTTGACCACATGATATATTTTGTACTATTGCACTCTCAGGCATTCAATATTTGAATAATATTTACCAGAAAATCATTTTAGTTTTACACCACAACAGCATTTGAACTGGAACTGGTGGTTTATTATCGTCGAGATGGCGGATATCAACTATTGCAGTTTGTGTTTAAGAAACAAACCCCCCCCCCCACCATGGCATAGGCAATTTTGTCATGGTTTAATTTACGTCACACTTTTGCACTGAAGCAATATCTTTAGCAGAAATCTTTCTAATATACCAATTTTCTAGCCTTGATTAAATCTGACACATTGTATTCATTACAGTGTGATTCATTGTACAGAATTCAATTATCTGACAGAGATCTCGAATAAAAATGTTCAGTTCAATTCTGTCACATTTTCACTTTACACAACAGCTATATGGAGACATGCCACTCCAATTGGTTACTTTTTCATAACAAAATATCTAGATGGGTCCCATTTTTTCCTTAGAATTCTTCGATACAGGTTCAAATTTTTGAAATTTAGAAAATAAAATTAATCTGACCACTTTCAAAAAATAGTTAGAAAATCTGCAAAATTGTCAATTAAGCCGTGTTTTTTTTAAGCCAAAAAACAAAAAAGAATTAAACATTACTGTGTCACAAAAGTGACACCCTGTCATTAGATATTAACCTTCTTTGACCTTTGATTACCAATGAGAGGTTGGATGAAGAAATTACCATGGGTGTACTTTTGATGGTTTCTTCTTTGAAGCTACTAGAACAAGTTTAATAAGGTAGAGGTAACAGATGAACTTGAGACATCTTGCGATTCATCTGCAGTGGCTTTTGTAAAATGCATAAGCTGTTAACAAGATCTACTACTGACTTGTTTGATCGCTGATTTGTGTTGTGTTTGAAATTCATTTATGGATAGAACTCGTTCCCTCATGGGTCATCTTATCTAACTTAACCAGTCAAATGGCCATGTTTGCAATTTATTGTTAATCCTGATAACCCGTTCGGTTCAGCCGATGGTCAAGCTGTTCAGGCAGTGGTCAAGCCAAGAGTCAAGCAAGATAAGTGAAGTGTGTTTTGATTGTTTTTATAGAGTGTTTTGTAAAGTGGGATGACCGAATTGACTATCCCTTTTAGAAATTTAAAGATTGAATGAGTGGTTTGATTAGATTACTTCCAATGTCAACAAAGATAGGGGAAATGGACGCTAAATAAAGGAAATGGTTTGTCAGTTTTGTTTTTACTTGAATATAAAGTAAAAAGCAGTTTACTGACCAGGGGTTATATTGAGCCAAAGTGAAACAATCACTTTTAAAATTGCTGTAAAACTTTCAATTGAAAATTATTCTCTAATTCCTTTTTCTAATTCATATTTTTTTTGTTTATGCCAAACAGTAATAAGCACTTGTATATTTTACTTTTCTCAAATGTATGATTTTAACCTTAATAAATTACACAATATACAGCACAATCCTATCAAAACATGTATCAAAAAATCATCTTCTCTCAATCCTGTTGATATCATGTGTACAATTTCATATTCAGTGACATTTATCTAATCAGCTTACTCCATTTAATAAATGGGAAAAGAAGTGTTCAAGTAGTCATCTATCCTGTATTTTGTTAACATTATAGTGACTAAACCGTTGTACTTATCAAAGGTCATTTTTAAGGTATTAGAAATTATTTTAAAGAGTACTATTTGTAAATCGGTCAAGATAGTGAAAATTTTTGATAATGAAATATAATATAAACAGGTGTTTAAACAAAACTTTTGATTTGATATGTCCTCATTAAGATCATTTGTTTTCATTTTTAGAAGATAATAGACATTCTATGATTTTAATCTCACTATCTATACTCATATATATTTCCATTTCTTGAAATGATCTTGAAAATAAGACGTTTTAAATATTGTTTTTCAAATTGATTATTAATCTTGCAAATAATTTTACCCTGGAGAAGGCATCTAGGGACTGCTAAGCTCAGTTTAAAGGAGGAAAAATACAAAATTATATAAGGATTGAGAGTACATTATGCTGAGGATCAGGTTAATTTGACAACTGAAGTTGGGCTTTCTCAGATATTATTTGAAAAGAAGAAACAGGAAATTCAATAGATAAGTTTGATTTAGGCATGTGCTCAGGAGGTTTATATTGTGATACTTCTTATTAAATGTTTCTAGAAATATTAATTAAAAAAAAAACTTCTTTCAGTTGGCATGGTTGGTGCCCTTTTTAAGGTTACTTGGTGATATATATTTCAGTTTTGTAAAGAACAGAGTGTAAGATGAATCGTAAAATAAATCAGAAATTTTAGCAGATTTCAACATGTTTTTGATGTTTATTCAAGAAAGCAGGTTATTTTTGAATCTTCTGCCAAAGTCAAACAAACATTTTACTGCTTTTTTCCAGTTAAGGAATACGAGTCATAGTTGCTTCCAGGCAAACCTCTATTACAATTATGACTTTTCCTTTGTTTAAAGTTTCCTTCTTTTCACTGATCTTATGATAACACCATTCAATTCCTCTATCATTTACCCAACTGGCTATTAATGATGAATGTATAAGTAAGTTCCTATTTGATGTGGATTTTCAAAACACCTTACAGGCACTGAAATGAGATACTACTCACAAACTTGTTTCATGATTGTGTCCTACTTTCCTACATTTTGAAAGATTTATATCAAAGCAAACTTAGGAATAGAAAAAGTTCAACTAGAAAAAGGGAAATTTTTATAATGACTAATTGTAAACGCCCTCCTTATAATTCACCTTAATAAGCCAGGCAGGGAAGTATTTAACTGAAGGGAACACTTAGTCAACCTTATTGTATGTAATGGAAATTGTATCATTATTGAACTATAATAAGCTTGTATACCTCTTAATCAAAGCCTGCAGGTATACTATGGGAGTAAAATGTGATTCACCAGTAAAATAATAAATTTAGGGAATTTCTCTACAGAAACACAGATAAAAACAAAGATATGTGTAACTGAATCATGTGGTTATGGTAAGAAATACCATGGAGTATTACTGGGTAATGTATCTACCGGTATAGCTTTAGGATGTTTTTCAGATGTCTCTTTAGGTTCATCGTTTTGGATAGAGTTACTCATTTTGCTGGAGATAGAAGATAATGATGTCTGGTCAAATCTTGGTCATTTCCGTGAGGGAAGAGAGAATGGAATGGAATGTGGGACAGAACTGAGCAGGAAGTTTTGGTTGTCAAAATGCATTGTTGTTTCACACATTAAGCTAGGGGCTCTTTCTGGTTTGTGGATCTGCTTTGAAGATGAGACTTGTATTTTGGTTTGACATTTTTATTTATAGTTAGATATCTCAACTGAATACATTCTTAACTTGGTATTTGAAACATACCCTTATTTTAAAATTATTGCTAGTTTGGAGACAATGGAGAGGGAGAAATGATACAGTTTCTTTTGACTGAGAAGAGAAACTTTTTTGTCAATATAGTAACAATATTTGTCAAAAATTAAGACCAATTTGATGAATCACAAACTAATTTCTTAAAGGTGTAGGCTCCTATTTCAATATTTGTATAATTTACTAATGACCTTAGCCTCAAAATGGAAGGTCTAATCCCCAGGTTGCTTCTTTTTTACTCTTCTAAGTCAAAAGAAAGTACCCAACTCTGGGGATGAGGCTGTAATATAAACACATAAAAAATAACAATTATATATACAATTAACTTTAATCTCAAAAACTGTAAAGAATTTGGAGATGAAATTTTGGATTTATAATCCCAAAAATATGGGTTTTACCTTTACATCAAAAAATATGCTACTTTTGGTTGAGCTTTGAGATGAGAATGTGATCGGATCCTACACCTTTAATTCAAAGATCATGTGAATTAAAATTTACAGCAGAAACAGACACCACAGATATTGTATGCCTAGTCAAAAAGGCCAGCTATGATTTAATCACGAGGAAATTACAATTTTTAAAAAATAAAACAAAATCCCAAATGACCACTGTAAGATATGGTCTTGTTTCCAATGTAGGATGTTAGTTCATTAGTGCTGGTTTTAAACAGATTTCATCTCGTACCCTGATGATCATGTTTAGGATATCAAAAACATTTGAATTATTGTATAAGTATGTGTTTTTTTAATCTTAAAAATCTTAGATGTATGTATGAAAAAATTATTAAAATGTTTGTTTAGGGTTACTCTTTGAGTCAATCAAAATCATGGTTCGAGGCTAACTTGTAGGGGTCAAATTTGAGCATGATATTTGACTCCCTTCGACAGGTCTTGGAAATCAGTCGATTTTATCATGATGATCGTAGAAAAAACTCTGGTCAAAGTGTGAAACCAAAAGCAGTGTTTTGAATGTTAAACAATGTTTTGAATGTTTTAAGCAATGGAAGCAAAGAATCTGTGATAAATTGACAGTGAAATAAGTTTGTTCCTGGTCATCATGGTAATTGATGGTCAGACATAAGCTTCAGGTGTCATCCCATATTGAATGGTTTGGTCTGGCTAGTTGCTGCTGCTGGTCAAATGACCAAAATATGTTTGCTGATCTCTACTGCATTAAACACTGGCATTCACATCTGAAATTTTAACAAATTTTTAAAATCTTCAATTTTGTACGCATTTGATTTTTCAACAAAATTGTATGTTAGCAAGATTTTGATACATTACAGTAAGTCAGCTGACCATCATCTCTGATCTTAAAGCTTGATCACATCATATTGTTCAGCAAATTGCTTACAAATAGGTGAGCAAGATTTTGATACTTTAACTTTAAAGTGGTCTCCTATCACTATGATCATAAGGACTAGGTCACATTATATTGTTCAGTAGATTTTCAGCAATTAAATGATAGTTACTTGTGGCTTCTGGATTAAAACCTTGGTCACATCATATGTGTCCGTCCAGCCCGTATGAGCAGTAAATGCCAGAAACTTCATTTTGCACTACAGGTGAAAACACATGTCAAGGTCGTAATTGACCGAAATTGATTTTATGACAGATTCACAATCCTAATGCTTACTACAAAATACCAGCAAAGTTTCATTTCAAGAAAATGAAAGGAAATGTGAAATAATTTTGATATTTTTAAGACGATGAATAGAAAATATAGGGCTTACTAATCTTTGAACACGTTTATCTCAGTTATACATTTTCCTCCCTGACAACCTTTGACGGACCATAACTTGACTTCTGGAAATCGTGTGAAGTTCATTAAGATGTCATTTTAATCGTTAAAGCATGGTCTTTGCAAATAATTAAAAAAATTAAATTGACAAGAGCTGGCATTTACTGCTGTTTTAGGTGGACGGTCACATATTGATCAGTAGTTTAATAGCAAGCAATCAATTAGTGTTGGTCAGCCGCGTTAACTGGAGGTGTTACTTGTTGCTTCTGGTTTAATTGGTTACATGGATGAAGGTCTGTTCCAAAAGCTGGTTTTACCAGATGCTGATAAGGTTGCATGTAGGTTAGTACAGCTGAAAGGTGTAATTCATATTTTGTAAAAGGTTACAATATCATATTACCCTGGTTTACCTCCATGGGCTTTGTACATCATTTTCCATCACTGGAATAAGTTAATGAAGTACCAAATTGACTAATCCATATTTACGAGAATAAAAGGAATAAAAAATAAAAATAGTATGTAGATGTGGTAGACAATCACATCTTTGCATATTAAGACTTAATGCACTTCAGTGAAACTTTTATTTGACACAGTGTATCATTGTAACATAAATTTATTAGCTGTTCATGCTTTGCAAGAAAAGAAGGTCAGATGTTAAATAAAAATAAAGATTATGATTGTTGAGACATCATGACAGTGTCTGTCACACTCTGGAGGTAGCCTAACTGTATAATTGAAATCACATCATAGCAACTTTTCTTTCCTAATAAGGAGATGTGCTACATTGGGAAAATTCCAATAAAACTTTTTAAACCCATTCATTCTTTTACACAATATCAAAGTTTTTCATTTGGAATACTAAGCTAGACGAATGCATTGAATTTAGACAAAAATGCATTGACTTTAGACAAAGGGAAATGTAAATGAAAGGAAAAAATAAAGCAACCTCTGGAAAACATTCAAAGAATCTTTACTTTACATTTCAATTGCAACTAAAGAAATAAACCAGTAGTAAAAGAATTCTTTTCCTCCTCGTGCCCATCACACACATTGAAATTGAAATCCCCTTAAATCATCCATGGAATTTGATCCTCCTCCTGTGACCAATAAGCAAAGATGAAACTAAAGCGCAGGAAACCCAGGATGTTTTAAGGGCACTAGGTGATTCATCTTGTGCTTTATTACCTGTGTAAGTCTGCAGGATAAATAGTTGTCTGTGCAGTTAATGTAGACCTTATATTAACCCTATTAACTCTGTCTGTGCTTGGTAATTTGTCTATCTAGTTGTCCATCTTATTTGACTTGTCTCGTCTTTCGGAACGATGAAATGTTACATAGAAAAATATTTTTATGAACTTTTTTCTAAAGACATGTTCATGCCAGCTAATCTATTCCTTACATTAACTCTGTGCAATGTATTTTCTGAATCTAATCACTTGTTTTACTAAACCATATTTTCAGTAAAGATAGGATGTGAAAACAAAAAAATATTTTTCCCGAACAAAAATGTTTTTGTATGGTCAACCGAGAAATATGAAATATAAGAACTATTGTATTCTTTGATGCTTTTTGAAGAACAATGAAATGGCATTATTGAAATTGTCTTACACTGTTGAATTAAAAATAAAATCACTTTGGAAACCCCCTGAGGACTTTTTGGTGACCAAATGAAGGTGAATTAAGGCATCCTATATTTAAGGCCTCCTCTATTCAATTCTTATAAATGCCTGATTAAATTAAGGTTGCTTTCCACCAGGGAAGGTAATTATTGATTTGCCGTTATATTTCAATTTTATAATTTTAATGGATAGAAAGGAAGCAAGTTTCAAACTGGTTTGTCTTTCTGGTTTGTAAAAGCACCCTGGGGCAAAGGCGTGTCATCGCTTCGCATCTTGTATGCTAATTGCTGGATGAAGGAGTTTATTTTGGGGGTAGATGATATGATTGGAGTACTCAAAAGCTGGTTTGAATTCTGGAACAGAAATGGCAGAGGTTTATTGGAGATGTGTCAGAAGATGTATGTAAAACATGTAAAACAGAGCAGGTTAATTTGTGCACATGTTGTAAAATTTAGAAAAAATATTTTTAGAATTGAGATAAATATAAGGCTAAAACAAAAAACAAGTTTGTTTCCCGTGCGCCGCGCGCATTTTGTTTTGGCGTCATTATTTGTGCATTTAATTTTTTTATTTGATATTTCAGAAAACGAAAAATCAAAATAGCCAATTTGATAAAAAAACCAGGGAAAATTGCAACATTTTTACTAAAGAAGTGTTTTCTTTTCAACAAAAACTTGAAACCGGACAGGTATCTTACTGAAAAAATCATCACCCATGCGGATTTTTAATCAAAATTTGCCTTAGCACCTCTTGAACAATAGAAAAAAAATAAAAAATAAAAAATAATTTAGGTTTTTTGACCACCGACAGGAAACAAACTTTTTTTTTTTTGCCTAATGCAAACTTTTTTTTCTAATTCTGTTTTTTAGATTTAATTAAACTGAAAAGTTTTTGCAAACTTGGGGCTTGGTCTTACAACAAGCTGCATTCATATCAGTGCAAAAACAAATATTTCAGGATTCCAAACATGTTTTGTGCCACTTTCCCTAATAATTCTCCTCATAAATGTAAATTCATATTTGTTCCCAAGGTTCTCTTGACTCTAGCAATATACATTATAAAGCTTTCCAGGTCACAGTCAACCTTTTATGTTCATAGAGCATTTCAAACAAACCAGCACTCCACTCCTTGTCACATACTGATCTCATATCAGTCCAGAAGGGTTTGCCCTGATGCAACCTTCCTTTCTTTTCAGATATACATATCATTTATGACTAGCAGGTGATAACATTAAACCAACTGATCGAAATCATTTCACCCAAGTAGATTGCTGAAGCTGAAAAACTCTTGAATTGCAAAATGATTCATAGATATTGATAATAAAAATAAGATTTGTGACTCCCTTTTTGCCCCTTAGTTTCAGGAAGATTGATGATAAGCTCATCAACCATAATCATGTTTCACTGAACTAAAGTCTCTAAAAATTCTCACCTTGATAGAATGATGAAATGGGAGTTACAAAGATATGCAGATTTATTGCCCTGAGCTCTAAAGGTGAAAATTATATTTGTAGCATCGATGAGATAAGTAATAAAATTTATTTATATTTGATTAGAAGTAAACTTTTTGGAGCCTTTGTATCATCATTTTAATTTCTAAAAGAGCCCGTTATAGTATGATGGGCAGGTTGGCCTACTTCTAGCATTACTTTCCTTATCATTAACCAATGTCAATGCACCTCATGTTTGATCTCACCCAAATCAAATGTTTTTCTATATTCTACAAAAATCAGTATTCTTGCATTTTTTCTCTTAATCCAAAATAAAAAAAAGTATGTACTGAAGTATTATATTTTGAATATTTGATTTTTCCTAGATCTGAATGTTTCTAATCATCTAACTGTTTGTGCTGGTAGATAAAAATGATAAAGAATACAACAAGGACCTTCTCTGTGATACTTTTGTAAATTTGTGTGTCGCTCAGGGCATCGAAATAAATTTGGCTGTCTGGGAGCATGAAGTAATTCATTCTGAAATATTTTCTGCAAGAAATTAACTGTTTGAGCGGCTTGCCATGATTACGAGCGGTTTGTTGCGAAGCCCTAGTGGGTGAGGTCCAGGTGTGGAGCCCCCGGAAGCTCTTGGGTTTTAGCTATATTTGAGGGCAAAAATCAGCATCATGAGAACCCATTTCTTTCAATTTTGTAGCATGTTGAAAAGGTTTACAAAAACATTTTAGCAATGCTTTGTAGTTAAGCTGAGAACAAAATCACTGTTACATAAAGAAACAACATAAATGCCCGCATAAATGATAGCTTTTTGGGTAAAAGTCTTGCAAAATAACAATACATTTTATTAGAAAATACAACCACTACAACTTTTCTACATTTAAGTTCAGTATTTCATCCATTCTGGCAACAGATAAATTTGATTCTAATTCTTACAAAATCATTGAGTTCAACTTCAGCAGCATGGAACAGAGACTAGGTTAGGGTTTGATCACACAATCAGCACGTTGGTTTTGCAAGTAAAATAATTTGCACAACTGCATAATTTTTTGTTTAATTCCATTTTACTAAATAAGATACAAATTGTAGTTCATGAATTTAAATATTAAAGGGTTACATTAACATGATTTTACTTTTTTACGCTAAAATTGATAACACCCATAGTTTTATTATTCATGAAATGAACATCAATTGTTCTGCTAGAAATTGTTCCACACGGGAGCAGGGGAGGCCAGACACAACAATAATAAACTACTGGTATTGATATTGTTAGATATTGTTACACTATTAAGCAACCATGGAAATATTTAAACACGTATTATTTTTGATGATATTTTGTAGAAATCAGAAAATATCAATATTTGGCAAGATCATTCTATTTTTTCCTTTATTTTTTTTTTTTTTTGACTGCCTCATTTTTTTTGCCAATGTTATTTTTTCTGGGAGCGGCGCTCCCGTGCTCCCGTGGATTTCGAAGCCCTGGTGTCGCTATTGGAGCTTCTCAATATTGCCTTCTCAAAATTACAATGAATGGAACAAATTCAAAGTGGACCATATGCAATGTGTGTCGCTCAGGGCATCGAAATAAATTTGGCTGTCTGGGAGCATGAAGTAATTCATTCTGAAATATTTTCTGCAAGAAATTTACTGTTTCAATGCACCCACAGTATATATATGCAACTGAAATTTTGGACTGTAATTATTTGGACTGTGCAGCTTCACTCTACTGTGTGTTAAAATCTTCATTAATGAAGCCCACACTTAAATTGGAAGAATAAGAAGAAGAGGCTCAATATTGCCGGAGTTGATGGAGAATTAGTTTAAACTGCCTCACCAGATGACATAGCCGGATGGCCATAACAGGGCTTAAACTTCAGAAATACTGTTTCTGAATCCTGAACTTCTATAAATGAAGAATGTAAACCAAACCAAATTATTTTTCTCAGAGTGCTTGAAAAAATGCCGCTTGATCGCCCATAACGTCTTCCAATAAGCCTTTTCTTTAGCTTCGGTCGGAACCATTCCTTCTTGGACGTATTTATCGTACTTTTCATCGCGAACCTCTCGGGTCGCTTCCACAGCTTGGTTGTACCACTCGCGATAAACGGGGTTATCTTCTAGCGCGACGTCGTCGTCGTTGTTATTTTGTTCACTCGTCTCCGAGTCGCTCTCCTCTGCTCTCTCGCCGACTTTGATAAGGTCGATGGGCCTTTCTTCGTCCGACCCCGAGTCGCTTTCGGATCGAGTGCGAGCCGACATCTCGTCGAAATGTACGGTATTTTGATGCCCATTGATCCTATCGGTCTTTGGGCACGGGAATTTTTGTCGACAGATGTCAAAGGTCAAACGTCATGGGGGCGTGCTTCAAAACGGCCGCCAAGGTCAAGGGTTAAATGTCAAAGGTCAAACGTCATGAGGGCGTGCTTCAAAATGGTCGCCATGGTAAAGGGTCAAATGTCAAGGTTCAAAGGGCAAAGGTTATGGGGGCGTGCTTCAAAATGGCGAAGGCGTTAAAGACGGCATTGTGGGCGTAAGTTTCGGCGGTGACGGCGTAAGTTTAGGCGTCAACGGCGTAAGTTTCGGCGTTAACGGTGTAAGTATCTGCGTCGACGGCGTAAAGCTATAAACGGAACGCATTTTGACTTTATCCCGCATTTAAGAACGCGCTTCGGAGGAGTCAACATGGATAGTTCTTGCTCGATTTGTGGAAAATCCTTCTACCGTAGGTACGACCTCAAAAGCCATCAAAATACCGTACATTTCGACGAGATGTCGGCTCGCGCTCGATCCGAAATCGACTCGGGTTCGGACAAAGAAAGGCCCATCGACCTTATCAAAGTCGTCGAGAGAGCAGAGGATAGCGACTTGGAGACGAGTGAACAAAATAACAACGACGACGACGACGTCGCGCAAGAAGATAACCCCGTTTATCGCGAGTGGTACAACCAAGCTGTGGAAGCGACCCGAGAGGTTCGCGATGAAAAGTACGATAAATACGTCCAAGAAGGAATGGTTCCGACCGAAGCTAAAGAAAAGGCTTATTGGAAGACGTTATGGGCGATCAAGCGGCATTTTTTCGATTCCTTCGGAATCTTCTTGGAACAAAAGCTAGGGCTGGACGGTGACGATACCTACGATACTATCCTTTCGGACGTTGTGGCAGATGCCGAGAATATGAGCGCGGAAAAGGCGGTTAAGAGGAACTTACCCAAGCACAAGCATCACTTCACGGCTCTTTTTGAATACGACGAAGACACGATCGCGGACATCGAAGAAAACCAAGATCCTGAGACGGAGACCCCTGCGGCACCGAATAATGAAAATCCGACTTCATACCCGAATAAAATATTCGCCTAAAAAAACCAATTTTTAGTCCGTGTTTGCTTATTTATGTTGTTTATGGTCGATATTATACGGTTCGGATCCCAATGCTTTTCCTACGCGTTTTTCTCGCCATTGTTTGTTTAGCCTTCTGTACTTTAGGGTCGATGTTAAGGTTCAGAACTCTATGCAATTCCTATACATTTTTCTCGCCATTGTTTGTTTAGCCCTCTGTACTCTAGGGTCGATGTTACGGTTCGGAACTCTATGCAATTCCTATACTTTTTTCTCGCCTTTGTTTGTTTATGGTCGATATTATACGGTTCGGAACTCCATGCAAATCCAATACGTTTTTCTCGCCATTGTTTGTTTATGGTCGATATTATACGGTTCGGAACTCTATGCAATTCCTACACGTTTTTCTCGCCATTGTTTATTTATGGTCGATGTTATACGGTTCGGATCCCTATGCATTTCCTACACATTTTTCTCGCCATTGTTTTGTTTATGGTCAATATTATATGGTTCGGATCCCAATGCCTTTCCTATACGTTTTTCTCGCCATTGTTTGTTTAGCCCTCTGTACTTTATGTTATACTGGCCCGGCTAGTATTTCTCCGTTCGTTAGCGTATATTATTTTGTTCGAGCCTATTGTGCGTTTAACTTGACCTCCTTTCGTCTCGGTTTTAACCTCGAACTTGAGAAAAAGTATATACTTGTCGTGCTCGTTGCTTATTTATGTTGTCGCCCCCAAGTAGCTTAATCGGTAGAGCGTTCAACCGTTGTTCGAATGGTTCGTGGTTCGAATCCACGTTTGGGGATTTCCTTACTTTTATCTCAAAAACAGTTATAAAGGTTTTGTGGCGCAATGGCAGCGCGTCTGACTCCAGATCAAAAGGTTACGTGTTTGAATCACGTCGAAGCCATATTTTTGTTTTTTATTACCTCTCTATTGTCGCGAGTAAGCGCGGATTCGCGTAAAAATCACACAAATATGTCATGAAATTTTGTTCGTTTTCCACAATTTTGTAAAAGCTTATCATAAAACTCGAAATGTCAAACTTACGTCCTATTTTATTTATTTCTGAACCAGTTTTGCTTAAAATTTTATTCAGTTTGACTCAAATTTACCCCAGAACGCATCAAACCGAGATATATATTACCTTAAAAATGCCTCAAAACGAGTTACATTGCCATAAATTAGGTTTGAAACACGCTGAAACCAGTTTAAATTAATGTAAATTTGGCTCAAAACGCTTTAAAACGTCGTAAAAAAGGCCTAAAATCGGTAAAAAGCACCAAAAATCAATAAAAACGATAAAATCGATAAAAATCAATAAAATCGAAAAAAAAATCAATAAACTCGATAAAATCGATAAAAAAATCAATAAAATCGATAAAATCAATATTGTACTTCACCTTGATCCTCGACGTTCAACTTGAATTTTGTTTTATGCAAATTTGAATTTTCCCGCCCAACCGCCGTTTTTGATTTTTTTTATTCGTGCTTAAATTTCCAGCTCAACCACCATTTTGAATTTTTTTAAAATATGAATTTTCCCGCCATCCGCCATTTTGATTTTTACCCATCATGCCTCAAACAGGAAGTTCCGCCATTTTGGGGTCAAAGTTCAAATCCTCATTTAAGCACCCACTTACTACTTACGTTATAAAAATGCATAAAGTGTTATCTATTTTAAGTTACAGAGAGTATGCAGTAAGTATTTTAGTGACATTATCACATAGAGTAAAAATTTCATGCCTTAATGAATTTTGATTGCAATTATGCTGCGCTGCTTCATTATACAGGGTGGGTCAAAATAAAGTGTAATCTAATCAGTGATTTTATATAACCAGTTCCTTTCATTCTTTTGCAAAATTGTTTCTGTATGAGACGTCATATTTCATTAGCTTTCATAGAAAATTTATTGTGTTAAAATCGGACAAAGCATTCTTAAGTTATAGTCATTTGACTGGAGGTACCTAATTTGAAAGGCGAACAAGCTGCCCTATTTAGTTTATGTGTTTACTGGTAACAAAGACTGTTGTCTCTTGAATTTGTTATGATAGGAACGTCTATGGAAATAAAATAACAAGAAAATAATTGGAATGTGGACTCTGAAATATTGGGTATAGTAGGATGAATCTTGAATCTCAAAAAGTCTCTTCTTATTCAGTTGTTGTTTTTTTGAATCATCCGAATCAGGATCTTCCAGAGTCTTCCTTATTCCTGTTACAAAGAGTTGCGTGGTCTTTTAGCTTATAAAAATATTTTGAATAGCTTAAGGTGATGGGACCTGGTTAGAATCAGTAAGCTAGAGACAAACAGACAACGATATTCAACCGGACTATGAGTCTGATGATACTTAATTGCAACAAAATGCCAGTGCCAGTTGCTACATTCTTTATGTTATACTGGCCCGGCTAGTATTTCTCCGTTCGTTAGCGTATATTATTTTGTTCGAGCCTATTGTGCGTTGAACTTGACCTCCTTTCGTCTCGGTTTTAACCTCGAACTTGAGAAAAAGTATATACTTGTCGTGCTCGTTGCTTATTTATGTTGTCGCCCCCAAGTAGCTTAATCGGTAGAGCGTTCGACCGTTGTTCGAATGGTTCGTGGTTCGAATCCACGTTTGGGGATTTCCTTACTTTTATCTCAAAAACAGTTATAAAGGTTTTGTGGCGCAATGGCAGCGCGTCTGACTCCAGATCAAAAGGTTACGTGTTCGAATCACGTCGAAGCCATATTTTCGTTTTTTATTACCTCTCTATTGTCGCGAGTAAGCGCGGATTCGCGTAAAAATCACACAAATATGTCATGCAATTTTGTTCGTTTTCCACAATTTTGTAAAAGCTTATCATAAAACTTGAAATGTCAAACTTACGTCCTATTTTATTTATTTCTGAACCAGTTTTGCTTAAAATTTTATTCAGTTTGACTCAAATTTACCCCAGAACGCATCAAACCGAGATATATATTACCTTAAAAATGCCTCAAAACGAGTTACATTGCCATAAATTAGGTTTGAAACACGCTGAAACCAGTTTAAATTAATGTAAATTTGGCTCAAAACGCTTTAAAACGTCGTAAAAAAGGCCTAAAATCGGTAAAAAGCACCAAAAATCAATAAAAACGATAAAATCGATAAAAATCAATAAAATCGAAAAAAAAATCAATAAACTCGATAAAATCGATAAAATCGATAAAAAAATCAATAAAATCGATAAAATCAATATTGTACTTCACCTTGATCCTCGACGTTCAACTTGAATTTTGTTTTATGCAAATTTGAATTTTCCCGCCCAACCGCCGTTTTTGATTTTTTTTATTCGTGCTTAAATTTCCAGCTCAACCACCATTTTGAATTTTTTTAAAATATGAATTTTCCCGCCATCCGCCATTTTGATTTTTACCCATCATGCCTCAAACAGGAAGTTCCGCCATTTTGGGGTCAAAGTTCAAATCCTCATTTAAGCACCCACTTACTACTTACGTTATAAAAATGCATAAAGTGTTATCTATTTTAAGTTACAGAGAGTATGCAGTAAGTATTTTAGTGACATTATCACATAGAGTAAAAATTTCATGCCTTAATGAATTTTGATTGCAATTATGCTGCGCTGCTTCATTATACAGGGTGGGTCAAAATAAAGTGTAATCTAATCAGTGATTTTATATAACCAGTTCCTTTCATTCTTTTGCAAAATTGTTTCTGTATGAGACGTCATATTTCATTAGCTTTCATAGAAAATTTATTGTGTTAAAATCGGACAAAGCATTCTTAAGTTATAGTCATTTGACTGGAGGTACCTAATTTGAAAGGCGAACAAGCTGCCCTATTTAGTTTATGTGTTTACTGGTAACAAAGACTGTTGTCTCTTGAATTTGTTATGATAGGAACGTCTATGGAAATAAAATAACAAGAAAATAATTGGAATGTGGACTCTGAAATATTGGGTATAGTAGGATGAATCTTGAATCTCAAAAAGTCTCTTCTTATTCAGTTGTTGTTTTTTTGAATCATCCGAATCAGGATCTTCCAGAGTCTTCCTTATTCCTGTTACGAAGAGTTGCGTGGTCTTTTAGCTTATAAAAATATTTTGAATAGCTTAAGGTGATTGGACCTGGTTAGAATCAGTAAGCTAGAGACAAAACACACAACGATATTCAACCAGACTATGAGTCTGATGATACTTAATTGCAACAAAATGCCAGTGCCAGTTGCTACATTGTTGCGCTATGATTTATCTCCTGGCATTGGTTGTCAAGATTGTGCACTGATATTTGAAATGGCCATCAGTTCTTTGATCTACATCATTGAATCTTCTTTAGTATCTCTACACAATACGTGTCCGTTTAACATTTTGAATGCAGCGTCAAGTTCATCAATGCACAATCAATAAGAATTTACCCACTGCTGTACATTAAAGAATTCATGTTGAAGCAAATGTGTTCGACATCAAAATTGCTTTACTTTAACGGCTGCAACTTTTGAATGCATTGGTCAATTTCAACAAATTAAAATTCACATGAAAGCTAATTAAATTTGCTAATTATCAAGTATAATTAAAGTTGATAAACATAAACAGATTTCCTATAAAAAATCCTCCGTTGATTATACTTTAATTTGACTCACCCTGTATATGCCACATTATTAAAACGTGGTAGAATTGAAAATGATTTAGCCTTGACTTGTATGAACCAACATTATATTCTGAAATCATTTATGATTTTAAAAATATAAACCTGTATTTCCTATTTTAGATATTATACACAAATGCCAATTGTTTCAAAGCAATTGCTGGAATTGCGAAACAGCCAAACATCCCATTAATATCTGTGATGTGAAATGCATGTGATGGTTTTGTCTTGTCTTAAAATAGTGTCAAATCTCTTTAGTCAAGACCAGTGCAATGGTAATAAAAGCCCTTCAGTTGATTAAAAAGCAAAGAAATGTGATCTATGTAGCATTAACTTCTTAAGGTTATCTAAATACATGAGGCTCCCAATTATTCTAAAGTGTAGCTTAGTCTGATATGCAAGATTGTGTGGAAAATTCAAGACATGTGGCTAGCTAATCAGGACTTACCTGGGAGAAGATATTATACAGTGTTTTACTGTATGTAAGAAATTTAAAACGGTTTATAAAAGGTGCAGTTCATGATTCTGATGTGACAACAACTTTTTTTCTAGGTAAATAAAAAAGAAGAGTACAACATAAATGCATGCTGAAAATTTCACTTGATTTTGACCATCCGTTTCCAAGTTTCAAGCTTTTCAGCATTTTCAAAATCACCATTGTAATTACTGTCTGGACCCCGACAGTAATTAGAAAATGCCATTTTCTGACTTTTCTCA
>JXSR01S014047.1:214514-227038 GCA_000969725.1 Ophiothrix spiculata | reverse complement strand
AGGGCGCTGCCCCTGGACCCCGCTAGGGGCCCTAAGGCGGGCCCCTAGACCCCACCCGTCAAGGCTCGCTCGCTACGCTCGCTTCGATTGGATCTTCCTCATTCAAATTCATTTTCTTCCTGATTTCAATATTCCAATGTTGGCAGCTCTGATATAGGTCTAAATGTAAAAGTGTCACAATGAGAGTTGGCCCCTTGATTTCTTCAATCAATAGAGAGTTTGAACCAGTGTCCTGCTAAGGATTTTGGCTTTGCACAAAGTGACGACATAAAAAAATAAACAGCACGATCCCCAATCAAGGATAGAGGACCTCAAAAATTAGCCTAGAATTTTAAGTACAAAATTAATAAAACTATATAGAATTTATTAGGAGCATATAGAATGGTTTGTCTTACAAAATAATAATCAAAACATTATTAAATGTTAGAAATCCAGTACCAGCATAATGGTGGAATTCTACATGACCAGATGGTTTTGTTTATGATGTCACTATGGTGGTTGATCCTCATTGACCTGTACTATCTGATCATGAATCACATGTTTATTTTCATTGTAAGTCACCTTTATGATTGTAAAATCTTTATCAGAGATACTATTGTAGTGTACTTTGTGCACTGCGTTGATACCAAACATCCCTCACGAAAAATGCAAATCGACGTTTTTAATTGAAAGTATTCTGAGCTGGATACCCCTTTTCACTCCTTAATTATGAAGATATACTCCAATTTTTTCATCAAATTTCATCATATAATCAGGCATAGACTCACCAGCGCCCCAAGAAGGAGCATTCGCACACTAGGTGACCAACGGCTTTACGTAACTTCCGAAGCAATTTGAGTGAAGTTTCTCGCCCAAGGAAACATATAGGCCTAATATAACATCAATTTTAGTGTTTCAATTGATCAATAATATTATTCATCCAACAGGTATTTTGTTACAAGAGAAATTGATGTATCTATGTCCCGGATCTGTTATTTTGTGACTGAATTCAGTATGATAGATGACATAAAACACTGGTTTACTAACTGATATCTTGTGTCTAGAGTGGCGACAGTGTCAATGCCTCACAAAGGTTGTGGGTGAATTGGTTGTGTAATAGGGGTGAGACAGGTGCCCCAAGTGTATGTAAACATTCATATGCTAAACACATCGGAATGTTGGGTTAAAACCATTTCGTAGAAAAAAAAAATCCTTTCACGTACATGACAAACATTTTGAAAATGTTAAGAGTTTCTCTGATTCTGTAAAATGTAGCTTTCTCCAGGTCTTGTTGATCTTTGATGTTGGAAGAACATCCTTTCATTAGAATTAGAATATCTTTTTCTAATAAGTGCAGATTGGTTTTGGTATTGAAAGGTTTGGGCTTAGAAAAAGTCAGTTATTCTAATCATTGCTTGTTCAACCATATGAGGAAACAAGGGAGTGATAGTAGTTTTGATGAAAATTATTTGATAGATGATAAATTTGTTAATATGTTTTTCATAATATGGAATCTTGAATTATACGATCCTTTTACAAGGATTAACACAATCTTCAAACTTTGCAGTAAATGTATGTACACACAAGTTTTGTAATATTTCCATGTTTTCCAACCTTTTCCAACATATGGCATTTCCATGTTTTCCAACCTTTTCCAACATATGGCAACGTACAATCCAATCTTATACCTCGCCTTCCAGACACATTACATGCCCAAAGCTTAACATTAGGTAATTGGAAGCAAGACAAGATAAAGAAATAACAAGTTGGGATGTGTGTCACAGTGTCATCCTATTGTGTAGCTAGGAAGCCAGGATTGTTTCAGCAGACATCCTGATTTTACTCCCAGTACGGGGGTGTGCCACGCAGACTTCGCGATAAGGACCGTTCTCTATATACCTAAAAAAAAGATAATTTTGCAACCCTTCACCATACCATTTTTCTGCAAAAAACCACCCAATTTGGGCCAAATTGGCCACTTTTTAAGACAATTTTCCCCCAAAACACCCAATTTTTCCATTTAGGCACATTTTGTCTGTGACAAAAACCCACCCATCGATATACCTAAAATGGTGAAATTACACCCCAAAACCGTGGCACATACCCGTATATCAACCTAATGTGAGAAACCCCGGGATTTTACTGCAAAGTTTTGTGAAAGAGGATCCTATTTGTATTTTGTTGAAACAGAGTAGTTTGGACAGTGATTACATCCTGCTAGGAGCCTGACATGAATTTATAAAGGCTTTATATTGATATAAAATGATCGGGTTTATATATGAAAAATCTGATTAAATGCCAGATTTAAAAATGAAACTTGGGGATTTTGCGTCGCATCTATATAGTTGTAGATCAACATGATTCTGATTTTTAATCGGCAAGTTTTGGATCATTTATAAATAATAACCATCTTCTAAGTTACCTGTTAGACATAGAGTGAACATTTAGACAGGAGGGTCTGATTATTATTATTATTTATTATCTTTATACAGGGTGGTCCATCTCAGCTAAGTGATGTTCTTACGCAGGACCCTGTTAAAAAGCATGATATAGTAAAACATGACATAATTAGATCATAAGTAAAAATGTGAACATTTTGACAGAATTGAATTTATCTTTACAAATTGAAGATTAACTTGACATTTTTACCATTCTGATCAAAATGAAGATGTTGTGAATTTTCATGAAAAGTCTATTCGAATTATTGAATAAAAACCAATGCATCGGGTGTGCAATGTATAAAAAATATAATTTCATTTAGATTTCAGGATCAAAAGACACATTGATACAGATCTTTGAAAATGTTCCCTGACGATATGGTTCACTTACACTTGTTTCCGTTGTATGACCATTCCCAAAATACTCTTCCCAGCAGTATCCAATATTTATTTTCTTTGCTAGTTATCAATAATCACAGCGAGAACTTGTTTGTATGTTCTAATGCAAGACCTTTCCCCTGCTAGTCTGAGATGACCTGTGACCTTTTAACCAAAGTATGTGGCTTTGGAATGATAATTGAGGATTCTACTCTGATATTTCAAATTTAAGAATAAGAAATTAACCGTTTTCCAAGAAGTTTTTATTTTGGCAAAGAAAAGGTGATGGGATCGTTGATGACCTGCTATGTGACTTTTGCCTAATGGATGTTTACACCCGTCTACTTTGAAATTATGCATTGTTTTTGGAAATAACTGTTTTATTTCAGGGAAGAAATGGTCATTGGAAATCTTGTAAAAATTATGTGAAATCAAGAATTGATCTCATGTGTCTTAATTGAAAAATATTTTTGTTTTTTGGTAATTTAAACCAAGGTACTTCATGTAATTCTGTAATCTGTATAGTGTAAATCACCAACCCCAGTTAAATTGTGGTTAACTCAATCTTATGATAAGACTCTGAAATTCCCTTCCCTTTCTACAAGGATTTCCAGATACTGTTATAAATTATGGAAATGTTAGCTTTAAGATGTTTTAAACACAGTACTGGCTTCGCATTTAGAGATTTTATCATAGATTTTTAAAGACTGTGATTTTATACATTATGCAGAAGAGCTTAAGTATTCACCTCAGTATACATTTAGGTCAACCTGTAGATTGGGTATTTGCCACTGTATCAAATCAGAGGCCTATCTAAGTAGACTGGCTAATCTGATACAACCCCGGAGACAAGACGGAATATCTAACGTGTCTATCTTCCTGATTACAAACCTACACAAGCCTGGGGTAACCAGACAACTCCCTAACAAAAACAAGTAACAATCTCCGTGTTTGCTTTTGTCCTATTTACAGACCTTGAAGCAACTTGACATGGAGAAAAGGAAACATGCTCAGGACACCGCCCAGGGGGATGACGTCACTTATCTTTTGGAAAAAGAAAGAGAACGGCTAGCACAGCAGGTTGGTGTCCCTTCATGGACCGCCATGCAGGTATGGTCAAGAAAAGCATGTGCGTGCGTGAAGTCCCTACCTCCTTCCCTCCTGTAGATTCATGAAGAAGTACACTTCCATTTTGTTAAATCTCTTTTGCCAAATTAAATTTTAAAAAGAATTTATATTTCAATTAAATCTTAATTGAGCATGATTGAATTTGGCATAATGAGCAAGTGTATTTCCTTTAATTCTAGATAACCTGTTAACAACAAGGCAGTTCAATTTCCCTAAACTGAACTTTAAAAAAAAAATTGTATACTTATTTGGCACCAGGTTTTGATCCCAGAGCACTTTCAGCAAGTATCTTTCAGTAGTTTGGACAATTGCTGATATTGTAAATATATATATGTAAATTCATCTGCAAGTTGCACTTTTTAAAGAAGTCTTAAGTTTGAATGTTTTTGATCATTTTACCCATACTGAATTGAGTAGTATATGCATGATATATTTATAGTGTATAAACGGTTGGCAAAGTGAAAATCAATTAATGCAAAACAACATTTTACTTTTCTGCACCTTTTATTTTTTTCAAAATGCAGGTAGATTGCTATGCCTTGACAAAACATTTTCCTTTTTTTTTATCTCCATATAAAAGTTCATTTTGCCAATTTTATTTCTCCTCACGCACATGATTTTCTTGTTCAAATCTCCATGGTGTAGTCACAGTATGCACGCATTCTTAGTCACTTGTGGTAAGTTTATCAATACCAAGCTCAAAGTAATATTGGACGGGGCTAATATTTTGAGGATTTAATGAAGGGATGGGATGATATTTCATCCCTGGAATCTAGAGAAATTGGAATCGGAAAGGTAGGTCAGTACTATGCATGATTGACAAAATTGTCAAATATGAACGCACATCCATAATTTAGACAGCACTGCATGGCAATTGGAGTGATCAAAGAAGCATGAATTATATTTAGATCTGTATAGAATGAAAACAGTGGCCAGGGGTACTATTCATATATATAGGAAGGATACCTGTGTCCGTCTGCCAAGAAACCCCTTTTCACACCTCTGCTGCTGTTCTTTAAATATCAAATTGAATTTTTAGCCAGTTATTGTGTGTTTCTGTCACTTGACGCCGACTAATTCGCTAGCCACTGCAGGCTGCTGTAGGTGACAGTCTGCTGTCATGTGTTACGTCCATGACTTGCGTTTGTCGCCCTCTGTTTAGAATTCGTCTCAGTGTGAACCACGTACCAGGCTTAAGACAAAAATTCAGTACTTTATGCTCATGTATCAGTACTCGTGTGCTACACACAAAAAAGGCTGGCGTGCCCCCTTCTGTGGCACAGTAATAGTAGTAGCAATAGTAGTTCTTTAGAAACTTGTCAAAGCAATCCTTGACAGTAGTAACAGAAGATTTGTTGATGGAAAATGTTTTGAAAATATCCTGATGATATTAATTTAGTACCATCACAAGTATTTATTCCAAAGCCTGAGAAGAGGTGTGGAATTTAAGTTTTGAATCCATGAATTTCCAATGTACCATTTACATGATAATTTCATATAAAATTGGAAGTCATCTTTTGTCATATCACCCTATTCCAAAATGATGAATAAATAGATAGAGAAAGTAAAAAATTGAAGACATACTTACAAAAATGAAACAAAGCAAATAAGAATAGATACAATTTAAACATAAATAAGAAATACACAAAGGAATTGCTACTTTTATCTTGTTGTAGTACTTGCTTGCTTGAAAAGTATGGAATGCAATGAGAATTAATGAAATGATAAGATAATTACAAATACTTGATTTCTGCACGTTTTTTCCAATACATGATGGAATGACAATACAAAGACAATGCACATGATAATTTGACATTAAAGCTATCACATTTCCACCTAAAGCAACTCATTTCATTGATTAATCCTATCATGAGCCGAGATAATGTTATTTCATTCCTCTTCAGTTGCCCTCGTGACCCATAAAATCAATTGGAATTTGCAACAGAAAAAATATGCCGACAGGAGTTTGGAATATAAAATGTATCACTTTGCTGCTGAAAGGCCAAATTACACTCTCAGATCAATTGAAATTCTACAAAAGTATCTCTGAAATGGTATATTGGTCTGGAATATAGTGACGATATTTCTGTGAATGTCGCTTAATGTCGAAGCGTTTCCTTTCAATATGGCATGTATTGAGCTGACTGTACCGTTTTATTAAGGCAGTGTTTGAGGTGGTGACCGCCTTCGTTTTGGGATTTGGAACATCTTGTGTTACATAGGCAGATGGTTGAAGGTCCCATAGGTGTGAACAAGTCAAAAGAAATTGGCAAATGGAGAGATTGTATTGTAATCAGAGTCATGACCAGTCATATGCCCATGGTGGCTAGATGGCTGGCTGATAGTTTATTGCGTGATCAATATTCAAAGCTCACAATCTTGATTTGCCTCAAGGTATCGGCCAGAATCTGTTAGAAAAATAAAAATGGATGGTTTTAAAGGTATTTTTTTCCAATTTTTATCAGTTATGTGGAATGGTATGCATGTCTGATGACTGTTTTCACTTATTTTTACAATGAACTTTGATTAAAATCAATATTGAGCAGATTGATCCTTGATTGTTTGATGAGTATTCATATCAGTTTGTTTGAAGCAGGAAATACCTTGGGAATTGAAACATTTAAAATGCATGGCTGTTGCTTTATAATTTTGATTTGATAGGCTACTTTAAAATTGAAATGAATTTTAAAATGTCAACTAATAATAAGATATGGTGAAGTTATCTTCTTAATTTTATCCAAAATTCTCAGTAATTTTAATTAATTAACACACAAACAAACAAGAAACACAATGAAAACCTCATAAAAAGCAATATTTTAAATGATGTTATAGTACATGTAGTTACAATTTCTTGAGATGTAAAAATAAATGTGGTCAGTTAACCAGGATTTAGAAAAAAATCATATAAATCTTGCTCAGTATATTCTTTAATACTGGATAAACATACAGATTTTGATTAGTGTGCATATGAATGTTTGGATCCATATTGAAGGGAGTTTTTAAATCTTTGAAAAAATACATTTAGGGACAAGAACATATTAGGAATTAGCATGGGAATAAAGAGCTAATGAAATGTATATATCTGTAGAACTATGGTAATGCAAGGTGGACACAAAAGTCAACAAAACCACATCAATTCTTGAGGTTTGTCATTGAATCCCCTGTATTAGGTTAAGGAGGGGGTAGTTGATCTCCAAAGCCTGGGAAACCTCAGGGCAAAAGGTCACTGTTTTGTTGGTATTGTTGAACAGCACAAAACATCAAACCCCTAAGGTTGGAAATTAACGTAAAAATGTCCCAAACTCTAAAATTGGTGATTTGGTTTCATTGAAATAAGAAATTGGATTTCTTGTGAGCAATTGGATTTCTTATGAGCAGAGGAGCTGTATTATATAGATTACAAATCAACTTATGTGCGACCGTAAGATGTAATTGGAAGTATGAGTCAGTGATGCAGAAATGGCAGAATTATGAAAAATGAGTATGGTTGAGATCTCTTGATGCAATTTGTGGGCATGAACAGCACATTAAAGGATGCAGTTAGGGGAGTTATGGGGATATGGGATATAGATGAGTAATTCCTGCATTTGAGTAGGGAAGAGTGATGGATTGAAAGAAAGTTCCTGCTTCAATCATGATTTCAATTCCACTTTTCTCATTTAGTCATTCACTCTGAAAGTTTGGTCATTCTTCAGGATGTTGTGATTATGAAAGGAAAATTTAACTAAATGAATGTTTTATAAAAGATTATGATTATCAAGGTATATAATGACATAATTGTATATTGTTTATTAAAAACCTTTTTAACTGCGTGGAACAAACATTGTAACTCAGAGTAATGAAAATATCTGACAACTTATAAGTTGATTATAAAAAGCATGTTGAATATTTAGATTTCACGTCAATTTTATTGAGTATTATGTATGCATAACCTTGGTAAGAAAGTCTAGTGATAAGTGTTGCAAGTTGATGTACCAATTAATTGTAGTTTAGGTTTAGTAGTAAAGTAAATCATTTGTTATCAATTCAATTTTCAATACAATGAAAAGACTGCTGCAACCCATCTGCAGATTTGAATTCTATAACATTGTCACTTTCAGTAGTTGCCTACCGCAAATTGAAGAGAGGCTCTCTTACCATTACCATTACCATGTTTTTTATACATGTTAATAAATTACCATTACAAAGTTATTAGGTATGGTCAATAGGGTAGCTGTGGCTGAGATTCTAAAAAACAACCTAGAAGATAAAAACAAAACCATCCAAGCAAATCAGTATCACTAGATATTAACTATGTTAAACTAATTTTGTTCATTTCAGCTGGATTTTGAAAAGGCTCAACAGAAGAAGTTGGAAAAGGAGACCAAGAAAAATCAAGCGTCTCTTGTACAGGAAAGAAAGCGCCATCTACAATTTGCTAAAGCCATGATGGATGAACGCAAGCTATTACTACTTGAACTAAATGATACAAAGCAAAGGGCAGAAGAACTAGAAAAAATTGCTCTAAATGAAAGAGCAAAATTACGCATGGCTTCAGCAGTAGTTGTTGAAGAAAGACGGAGATCTGCTCAAATGGAAGCAGAGATGGAGAGACAGTTTTCTGAATATGATATTGAAAGAGAACAACTATATGCTAAATTGAATCGTGAAGAAAACAGGACTAAAGAGCTCAGGGAAGAGCTAGATTTAGTACATAAACGTCTTGAAGAGCTGGAAAAAATCGGTTCGGAAAAAGCACCGGCTGTTTCTTCTACTTCAAAAGTACATAAGAACGGACCTCTGAAACAGGATACGGGTAGTCCTAGAGCAGTGAATGGTATACGAGAGGCAAGGGATAGACTTGTGAAAACACCAAGAAATCCTATGCCCTCAGTTAAGCCTAGTAAAATTTACACTGTCAAAGGATTCCAATCACCTAGAGCAACTGCTGAAAAAGAAAAGACTGAAAAATCAGAAAGTTCTGGTTCAGAAGAAGTAACTAGTCCATTGAGTCCGAACACTAGTCTAAGCAAATCTATTGTAGCACCTTCAGCTCCTGGAAACAGACCGAAACCATCGAGTTCTAAGCCAGCTTTAACAAATTCAAAAAGTGTAGAACTTGATAGTCCAAGAGGTGCTTTGAACAAAACTAAGTCTTCTGCAAGGTCTAGTCCATCGGCAGGATCTGGACTAACTAGGACAAATAGTGAAAGAAAATCAATGAGTCCAGCATCTAGCTTGGACAAATTATCCAAACTTACTGGTGAGAAATCAGCGCTAAGTCCTGCCTCAAGCCTAGATAGATTATCAAAGCCTGACAGTGGAGTATCATCACGATCATCTAGTCTAGAAAAGCTAAACAAAGCAAGCAGTGTAGAAAAGTTAAGCAAAACTGGTAGCAAGTCATCTCTAAGTCCATCTTCTAGTCTAGAAAAGTTGACAAAATCGTCTAGTCTAGATAAATTGACGAAGTCTTCTAGTCTAGATAAGCTAAGCAAGATAGGTGGTGGTTCTCCACCATCGCAGCGAAGTAGTAAGATTCCATCAAGTACTTCTGCGTCTTCCTCTAATGTACATAAAGGATCATTAGGTGCTTCCAATAGTCCTTACTCATCACCTCGCAAGTTAAATAGCTCAAAAGATAAAAGCTCATCAGAGCCTGGAAAATTGAATCGAGTAAACAGTCCATCAACACCTCTGAACTCATTGCCTCAGAAGCCTAATCTGAATGGTACATCAGGACTCAGTAGACCTACAGCTCTTTCTAACTCAAGAGGTGATTCAACTCGTTCAAGTTTTAGAAAGATTCCTGCTCCTGGGTGGCCACTGTCAGGTTCACCTAGTACATCACCAACAAAACCTGTTGATGGTGTGGCATCTATAGCATCTAAGGGATCTAATTGGCGCAAGACAACCAGTACTGCATCATCACAGCAGGGAACTAGCAAATCATCTACTCAATCACCAGGGAAACCTACTGTGCCATCCAGTAATGGACTAAAACCACCTGAAATGAAAGGATCTACTACCACACAAAGTTCCCAACAACAGTCCAATGGTCAAATGTCTAAGAAGCCTCCCTCACCAAGAGGTACCCCACCACCTATACCACCAAATAAACCCACTTTCATATCACCAAAGTCTAATGCCACAACCCCTAGTACTTCAACAGTTACTACGGTAAACACTCAAAAACCAGACTCCAATAAAAATACTTTTCCGTTGCCCCCATCACCCATCAACACAACAGGTCTGCGCAAATCCGAGTCCCTTGTTGAGGCGCGTAAGCAGTTTTACAACAACAAACTGGGTAGCGGCTCTACTAATAATATTAGCCATCGTCCATCCTTGGACAATTATCACCTTGTATGTGCTAACACAAATGCCAACAACAGTAACGACGGCAACAAAACCATTTGCAATGCTAACGAGGAGCCAGCGTGCTGCGGCCCCATCGTCGATAACTCACCTGCTTCTCAGAATAACGCCCCCTCACAGGTGGGTGAAAACATCATTTTACCGCATGAGGATGAGGGTGCGCCCATTTTCCTCGGGCAAACACCAAACCAGTGTGACACCAGCTTGCATGGCTGTTTTTTGCCAGTCGCTGAAGGTAAAAACATCAAAAAAGTTAGGGACAAATCCAAAAACAACCAAATTACATTACAACAACTCAGGTTTATTAGACGATAGGCCCTGGCATGCAAGGCATGGAGTACTAACGGTGGTTGAAGAATAACATGTTTGCAGTGCTAGCAACTCAAATCACTCAAAATGACATGTAGTTATCAAAAAGCACAAGCATGTTTCAAGTTAGAAAGATCGTACAAATTTACATCAAATCAAAATCCTTGATACAATTTCTCCTCTACAGCTTCTTATGCACCTTTTGCAAGTTTCGAGACTGCTTTCACTGCTTCTAGTTTTAGTTTTATTCTGCTTGGCTTACCTTGCACTGCAGCTGGATTTGAACCCCTCACCTGTCCGTTTATCCCATGTGTTCCCTATTAATCCAATGCTTGTTTATGTGCTAGCGGAGTCTGCTGACCCAATGTAGCCAATTTAGGTCAAATTTTATCCTCGATTTGACACGTAAAAGTCTGCTACATATCCAATCCCCACTCTAAATTGATGAATTTAAAAAAGAAACAATTCCAAATATATAAATTTATTAGGAGCTAGTCCCAAGGGAAACTTAAAGGAATACCAGTTGCTGTGGCATTTTACTTTATCAAGTTCTCCAAGTTTTGTCACCATTATATACGATTACTAACATTTTGTTTATATTCACTAATTCATATTTAACCAGTTTGCATTAATTGAAGTTAACATCAAAGTTGATTTTATGCACTGATTTATGATTAATGTTGCAGTGGGTTGAGAGTGGGCATCATACTTGTTTGTGTGTATTTGTATCAGAGAGCGTGTTGAGAATGTATGATATAAAAATATTCAAATTCACTTTTCAAGCTAAATCTTATTCACACCATGTTTGAATGAAGACAGATGCACCATTTACTTTCATTTTTTGTTTTTTTTGGCTGATATTTTTATGAATAATGCATCAAACTAAAATCACTGTTTGGTATTTTTTCTAATAGTATTAAAATAAGAATGCACATTATTTTATTTCATATGAATGATCTTCCATAAATGCAGTTTTTAATTCTGAAAAATATTTTGTATAATTTGCTACCGCCATTTTGTCTCTTTACAATGATATGAAAGAAGAGCATAATACAAACCCTTCCCGCAAATGTTAAGTACAATATCATTTTTTATTTACAAGTCCCTTGCTTTTTTGTCAAGCAAAGAAAATCATCTAAAGCCATTAAATCGAATCCATCAAATAATGGCGCCATTATTTGTCTGCATGATGACATTCGATATGATAGTCTTGAATCTCTTTAATTTACAATTATACATTTAAAAAAGGATATATAACATTTGAGTGATGTTTTGTGTCTTTCTTATTTTTCAAAATGTGTCAAAAATCAATTGTGAACTATCTCTGAATATACAATTTTCACCAAACATCAATTTAATCACTGTTATTGCTACTTGAAATTTAATCATATTCATTAGGGTTTAAGTTCAAAGTATGCATTCAATTAGGTAATTAAACTGTATTTATCTTGTTAAGTGTCATCACATTTTAATGATTTAGGTTGATACTTATCACATAGCACATGTGAAAATTTGGCAAAGCAATTACAAGAGATAAGACTGAATAGGATGGGAGATATTAACCAGACAGGTTCTCATGCATAGCGAGATATAAAAGAAGAAAGTGTTAGTATCCCATCATGCATTGCTTCCAGTGGGTTTGTTTATATGGGCAATCACGTGAGTAGTTATTGGTGAAATGTCCATAAATCAAAGCTATTTGTTGTAATCTTGCATTTTGGGCATGTTTCATCACTAACTACTCACATGACTTCCTGTACAAAATTTCCCATAGGAAGCAATGCATGATGGGATACACACGATATCTTCTCTTGCGAGAGATTATCACCATATCTTGTAGACTGAAACCTTTTTGCAGAATTAAGCATGCCAAATGTCATGTCTGGTTAAATGATGGTGGCACTAATGTGCATTATTTGTGATTATCTAAGAAAA
>JXSR01S014047.1:184513-213339 GCA_000969725.1 Ophiothrix spiculata | reverse complement strand
TTCGAAAGCTGAGATAATAGAGAATTAAAATATGCCATAAACTCAATTTTGAAAATCGCGACTTTCCGCTCATTATGCCAGAGCACCACACATATTCTTAAATACTTCAAACAAATTTACGGAATGATGAACAGTGTCTATTTAGTGTAAAACTGGCAATCTGATTTGTAACAAAGTAAAGGCTTGATTCATGTGAAGCATAAAACGTAAGTGTCAATTTGGCAAAATTAGGGAGGGAAAACAGATAATAAAGGGAAGAAAACTCAAAGCAGGAATTATCTAAGCAACTACAAAGAATCATTTCTGATTCCATCGCCCATTCCCATTTACTTTTCAATACCACTCATATCATCCCCACAATCCACCCGTGTCAAACCAACTCATTCAATGTTGTTCATTTTGTTGCAATATTTACTTTTCATTTGCTTGAATGTACTAGTTTTATTTTTGATTTGATTCTTTTCAATAACTTTTTTTTTCAATCTTTACACTCTTATATCATTTTAATACAACATTCTCCTACATAACTTGTTTAATCATTAATTAGTTACTTGGAGTTGTTTTCAAAGTTTAGACTGGCAAAAATGTTAATATATTAATATATTTTCCATTTTAATTGGACTATTTTTTTGGTTAAATTCAAATTCACGCTGGTGCAATTGGACTTTGCCTGTTCAACAGTGGGCAAAACCCTCATCAAAATGTTCCATGTTTGGTGTTCAAATGTTTTGATTGGTGATTGCATTTTGTTTGTAGTAGATCAGTGTCATGTTTCTACTTTTGTAGTAGGAGTAGTCATATATTAATTACATGGTCACATTTGCTTTTGGTTGATCCGATTCAGCCTTAAGTCTTTCCCTAGGTTGTTCATCATGTAGCCCAAGCCATGTGTCTACATCTATTAGTGATAACCAAAAAATACAGTGACTAAATTCATCTTTTTGTATAAAAACACTGCTTGTCAAGTGGATTTGTGTGTTGAAAATTTCATGAAGACTTTATCTCTGCGTATTTGTTGATAGTTATGCAGACAAATCACAGAAATCTACTGCAAAACAATTTGTTTAGGATTGTATAAGAATAGAGATTCACTGTCATATGTAATAAACAGTTCTTAATAATTTAACCATTCAAAAATAATTAGCAACATGATAAATTATATTATTTTATTCTTTTGAGTGCTAAATATTGTAAATATTAAGAAAACATTTAATTTGCTGTTGCAATCAATTTAAAATGATTTTTGGACATACTTCAAGAAAACTAATAACAAAATCATCTTTTTACAAAATATTATCTGGACAGGCGTCAAAAAGCATTTCGACCAATTTTCATCAAAAGCAAATGAAGTACTTATTAAATGTCTACAACAGTTTATGAATTAGAAAATTCATAAATGTATGGGACGTAATGATGTTTGTGAGTGGCATGTTGTAGGTATTGTGTAAAATTAGCTAGAATATTATATGGACTTGGAAATGTATAGAGTGACATGCATTGGGCAATGAACTTGACGTGTTATTGAATTGTAGAAGCATCTTGATTTTAGAATAGGTTAATTAAGTTGATTTGTGATCTATGTAAACATGCATTGATAATGTATTAAAATCCTTGTTTTGTAACATATAAGTTATTTGTTTGTGACTGTCCTGTGTTTTGTCTTGTCTTCTGTGTATGTGTAAAATTTATGTTAACAAATGCATAGTCATGCTAAATGTTGAAACTAGAAACACTGAGTGCAATGTCTGACATGAGATTGCTCTTTGCTTGTGTGCGTAAATGTCAGATGTCATCAATGACATGGGGTATTGAGGGGATGCCTTGGTTAATTCATACACTCATGTCATTCAAATGACAATTGGAAATCTTTGCAAATTTATGATGATATCAGTTAACTTAATTTGAGATGGGTTTTGCTGATCTTGTAGTCAAGTAGAAAACCTGTTGTACCATAAACAGCTGATATGTTCTTGACAATCTTGTTTTATCAAATTGCAACTGTTGATGTGCTAAACGTTGTGTACAAGATGACATTTCTATTCTGATTGTTGGGATATATTTACAAACAAAAACAATAGAACTTCTTGTTAAACAGGTCAAATGGTGATGTTTTAGAGAAAAATACTTGAAACCAGGTTAGAATGATGTTTTCTTGTTTGCTTTACATGCATTTCTCTTATTGCAGAACAGCAAAAGTAGTATGTGATTGAAAACATCCTGTATTTTTTGACAATGTTACATTGTGTAGTTAATCAAATTATCAACAAATCAAGTAAAGACCAATCAAATTCAGGGTGTGAAATTTGCTCTTTCAAGCTCATATCCTTTTTTTTTCATTTCTCATAAAGTCATTCTTTTTCATTTTCAGCTCTTTAGGGGGAGTAGCATTTTGTATTTAGGTACAAAATTTAGGTTACTCACACCCCGGGACTCGCAACCCTGCTAATTAGACAAGTGCGAATGTTTAAAGGCGATTTCCTCTCTTTTCTAGAAATTTCTTTTAAGGTTATATTTTGGCAAGTCAAAAATATAACAGGGGATGGGAACAAGTGTTAGATATTGTCTTCCATAGTGTATTAATATTCATTTTGATGTATATATATCGCACCATCTGATCCTTGACCTTTCACGCTTCGCTGCCTTTGATTTGTGCTTCCGCCATACCATCGTTGCTGCTGTAGATCATCCTGCTTCCGTATCCTCCTCACCCATGTAAGTAGCAAAAGAACGCCCTCTATTGTCGCACTGTCAAGTTGTCATCTTATTTATGTACAGTTCAATTATCTGTGTGTTGTTATCAAAACCAAATGTTGAAATCTATATTGGAATGAGTGTATATATTTATATTGCATTGTTTCTTACAATAAGTGATAAAGTTTTTATTTTATTTTAAATTTGCATGCTATTTTTGAAAATTATTTACAGAATCAAGTACAAAAAACTGACTTATAATTATATATTTTTATAAAATGTATATGAATGCAATACATGGAATGTTGCATTATGTATATAATTATATTCCATATATTGAGATAGTGAAGATGATGACTCCAGTATATATTTATCTCTAGGTGCATGTATATATAATTCAATCAAACCCATTCTAATCACATGAATGTGTGTGGGTGTGTGTCATGTGTGAGGTGACATTATATGTTCAGGTAGCAGTCAAATCATCTCCCTCAATTTCCATTGTATCCTCAATGATTCTATCCATTCCATCATCTCATGTAATTCTCTGCCAATATATTCCACAATGATGGAAGTCCTGATATCACAACTAAGAGGTAAAATTTACTATCATTTTTTTTTTTGGATTTGAGCCACCATTGACTCATAAACACTCATGCTCTATGAAAAAACAGATCAGGATGATATTACTCTGAGATATTACAGTTGAAATTGTGATAAATTCTCATACTCTAAAATCTCAATATAGTGCGCATTTTCCCAGTTCTTGTAATGTGTCGTATTTTTTATGGGGTGTAAGATGTGACCAAATATTGTTGCAGAGGCAAATGCTACTTTCATTTTATCATCTTCTCTGCGAGATTGGATCTGTTGATATGGTAAAGAACATGTTAAGGAGCAAAACATGGTGTGCACAATATCAGAATTTTAAAAAGTATATCAATAATTAGTTCACAACTTAATTAAAGTCAATTTGATATTTTGCCCTTTTAAATCAATTTCAGATATGAACAGTTAAATAACATGTACAATGTTATATCTAACCAGGTCATTTCATGCTCTTGTAATTCTTGTGTTGAGTAGGTCCTGTCTCTTTTAAGCTCAGTTGATTTTCAATCGCTATAGGGATTGTTGTTAGTAATCTAACAGCTAAGTATATCAACATGGCAATGATATCAATAATTAGTTCACAATTTGATAAAGTATGATAAAGTAGATTTGATATTTTACCCTTTCTTTAAATCAATTTCAGATATGAACAGTTAAATAACATTTAACAATGTTAAATCTAACCAGGTCATTTCATGTTCTTGTCATTTTTGTGTTGAGTAGGTCCTGTCTCTTTTAAGCTCTGTTGATTTTCAATCGCTATAGGGATTTGTGTTAGTGATTTAGCAGCTGAGCAAACCCAGCCAGAACAGCCTAATTGCTGTCAAATTATATTCTTGTCACTGGACATAGCCACATCAGGGGGCAGGTTTACTTTATATAGTTGGACTGCTCTCTTGTATGATACAACAAGCCGGCACGATCCCATCAGGGGTTCTGCTCTATATTTACAAGTCAGGTCCATCGATACTGGCTACAAAGCGAGTACTTGGAATTATGGAGCATGAAATACAGTATAGCATATCGATATGGAATTGTATATCCTTTTTGTTGTTCTTATGTTTTATGGTTAGTTCCCATACCAGTTATGAATAAAGCTGTATTTAAGAGTGTCATATCGGTCAATGAGGATTAGGACTTCGAATGGGACTCTTCAGTTTTCATGATATTATTATAATTTTGTGATAAAGCTCTCTCTTAGAAAAACTAGTCTAATTCATCCCAGAAGTCTTATCTACTTGTGTAACCCATCAATATGTGTTTTGGTATCATGTTTAACCCTCTCCCTGCTAGAAAAAATACAAAGCGAGTACTTGAAATTCAGTATAGCATATCGATATGGAATTGTTGTTCTTATGTTTTATGGTTAGTTCCCATACCAGTTATGAATTTAGCTGTATTTAGAGTGTCTTATCGGTCGATGAGGATTAGGACTTCCAATGGGACTCTTCCGTTTTCATTATATTATTATAATTTTGTGATAAAGCTCTCTCTTAGAAAAGCTAGTCTAATTCATCCCAGAAGTCTCATCTACTTGTGTAACCCATCAATATGTGTTTTGGTATAATGTTTAACTCTTTGAACCCGGTATACCGGCTCACGTGAACATGTACTGTATACCCGATGAGCCGGTTTACCGGCTTCAAGGTCATGTGTTAGAAACTTGATGTGTCTATCATCAGGCATGGTTAGTTACAATTTTCAATGGTCTTATTTATATCGAAAGACATCAATGAAGCTTTGAAGCCATGGTTGATGGGTCATTTTGCTCTTATTGACTCGACAAAGGTGAAAAATTCCACATATTTTTGCAAATTTGATCACGATTTTCAACAAATGTGGCTTTGCCCATAGACTACAACGTAAATGTCGAATATATTGGTCGAGATAAATAATATTCTTTTGTGAATGCTGGTTATTGGAATATTTCAGACTACTGTAAAATGAAAAAGTAAAGCAAGGGAAATCAAAGTAAGTTTAGGGGTTATATTGTATTTTTAAACTTTCGGGTTGGGCCGGGTCAGTGGTACAGATACACATGGAATAACCAGGGTTCAAAGGGTTTATTCTAATTCAGAGGAACAGAATACAAAATGTGGATACTGTGGACTACTAGAAACAAGTCTCTGTGTCTGTATCTGATTTCTATCTAAGTGATGTAATATAAGAAGCCTCAGTCATTTCTTAGCAATTCTATTTCATATATCTTGACATGCTCACTGATTTGAGCCACACATATTTTCATCAAACAAACCATACATTCTTGGTATTTTTTCTCAAATCCCTTATACACAAATGGTATTGCATTCTGTTAATCAGTAGTAGCCAATTTAATTCCATAGAGCACTATATGTGTGTTCCATTTATAGTCCCATTCTGTACATGCCAGCCACCACATTGCAGTGTGCATGATACATCAGCATCAGATTTACTGCAGCAATTTGATCCGGCAAACATTAAGATAACCATTGACGTCATCGCCAGATTCACATAAGGCTTATGCCAGATTAGGGCAAATTGCCCAAAAAAGACGAGCATATTCCCGACTATGAACAGATGCTGTTTGACAAAACAATTTCTTGTTATGAGTCTCTCCTGCTATGTGGTTGATATTTTAGTGAGATAAAGTTGATAATATGTGCAAGGGGATTTCCCATAGCTCTGCTTAATGCAATGCCTTTATCTTGCAATTAGTGATATCGGTTGGGATGTCTTATTCTGTGTCATACTTTTGTGTAAATTAAAAAAACCAGTGCACTGCGTTTGTTTTTCAGGTCAATATTGTGGCTATGATTCAAGGGTGACTAGTCCATGCATCCATTGTGTGCCTTTAATTACTAATGTTGCTGGAGGAATAAACCTGTTTTGTGTATGAGGTTAAGGCATATAGTTCAAATTCAAGTTTGGTTATTGAATATAAGCTTTTTGTGAGTTTGCATTTTTTATTTGTATACTCTGAATTTGTTGTAGGGGTGTGTTTGTATGTGCTCAATATGAACATTCAAAATCATAGTAAGTCTTTAAGATGAATATTTTTGTCTTTCAGACATTTAGTATTAAACTATGCAAGTCCTGAATGTTAGCTTTTGCTAAATTAGCTATTGTTTTAAATTGTATAAATAAACAATTCCTTTTTGTATTATTGTTGAACTTTTTAAGGCAAAGACACTCTGTAGATAAGTGTAGAATCTAACATTTGTAAGGATGCAGCGGTTTATCTCCTGGAGCACATACGGCGGGATCTCTATAAGATCACTGCGATGCCATACATACTGAATGTTTGCACAACAGCTGCCAATTATCTCATTTAATATCAAACTTGTTTATTTTTCACAACGGCTGAAAGAAATTGAAACATTAATGCTGGAGATTTTGTCTCTGTTATCACAGCATGATAACTTGAATTCAAAGTACAGTCTCAAAATAGCTTTGTATTATAGTAAGAAAACCTATGATAATCATGCAAAACAAGCAGATAACACGTCTGTTGTGATGTGATGTTGGTTGCAAAAAGACGAGAAATAAAAGTCAACCGAGATGCAACAATCCGTAATTATGCAAATGAGCTCGTCGGCAACATTTAATGTAGCAGCTTCTCTTGACAAACTACAAGAGACCTATGCACATTTTGCCACCATCAACAGAAATCATCCCCAGGAACTCATTCATAGTGAAATAAGATACAGGCATTAAATATTTTATGAGGATAAGCTGTAAAAATTAGTTCTTGCTTTTACTACAGCACTCATGTTTCTTTATCAAGGTGTAACATGGTAACATACAAAAGTAAAGGTAGGATAATTTGATAATTCAGTTGGTAAATTTGTCACACTGTAGACATAGTGCGGTTAATGAAGCCATTGGCACTGTAATGCTAAGTATTAGTGGGATCTAGTTGCTTTGCTGTTGTGCATTTTGGTGGATCAGATGCTCATATTGGTGGAGTAGATTTCTAAGCAGGTTGATGTGTACGATACATTGCATCACAGCTGTGTTATGCATACTGAGTGTTATTGATACAAAATTTATGCAACTAAGATTGTAGCTGGAAAAGTTACAATATGTACAAATGGATATAGTTTGCCATTTGGGATTTTCTTTCATTTGTGTGTATTATGGATTAAATTTATGATATAATTTAGATTTTATTTGGTAATTTTGGGAGTTTGTTGGGAGGTGTTGCAGAATCCGATATTGTCTTGAAGAGTTTGATAAGCTTTCCTTAGTTGTGCTTAGGAGAAGGGTTTCTTTTTTGTTGTTGAAAATTGCATGAAGTTCTTTGAAAAATAATAATACTCTCCACTGCAGT
The DNA here is from genome assembly GCA_000969725.1 of Ophiothrix spiculata. NCBI lineage: Eukaryota > Metazoa > Echinodermata > Ophiuroidea > Amphilepidida > Ophiotrichidae > Ophiothrix > Ophiothrix spiculata. The sequence goes on along the minus strand of JXSR01S014047.1, from coordinate 205,730 downwards.
GTGTTTCTAATTCGTCAGTAAATTTCATTACACAAATTGCACAATGAGTGTGCCCAGCCCATAGATTTTCTGCTATAGTATAATATTTCTTGGTAAGATAGAAAACCTGTGCTAGGAGTTGAGGGTTTATGATTTGTAGATTGATATGTGTATAAATTAACTTTCTTTAGCTATGATTAGGGTTGCTTTTCTATTTTTCATTGAAAATTGTATGGAGTTTTTCAATAGTTAAAACAACCTTCACTCTATAGTGTTGTCATTAAATTGTGATACATATGGACGATGTGAGTATAGGTTTCCAGCATGGTATAATATTTCTTAGACAGGAATCTTGTGCTAGGAGTCAAGGGTATGTGTTTGGAAACTGATATGTGTATTGTGATGGAGCTGATAGTCATTCAGTGATAGGATACTTCATCATTATTGATGTTAGTTATTCAGGACCTGTATCTCAAAATCTGATGATAATATGTGATACTACACACAGACACAGCACAATTATGTATGATAACACATCAATTTATCATCATTTTCTTAGTTCATACCACAGAAACTGAAAGAGATTTTAAAATTTAAATATCTTTTTATACTAGAAATTTGATTATTATTTGAAGAAAACTGTAATATTTACTTGGAATTTGTACTGTGCAGTTGTGGAAGATATGAGGAAACCTCTCCTGAATTGTTTCGTAAAGCAAGGTTGTAAATAAGTGAGCAGATATTATGTGCAAAATTGGAACATAAAGTCTCCCTGTTGCATGTCAGTCAGCAAAATCATATCCTTTTATTTTATGAATACATCTTTCATCCCAAATTACGAGGAAATTAATCTGCAGCTTTCTAAACATAGATATGTTCTTTTTAACGGTAGCTGCTTAAGGCAAACTTATGTGACGTAAAATAGAGCTGCAATTTGTCCCTATAGGCTAGACGGATTCTATAGGAATAGGTTGCATGTAAACATGGATCACACCATATTCTCTGAGCTCAAAATACTAGAACATGGCTGCTGTTATGATAGATATCATGAACAATTTACAGCAGGAGAATAACTAGCAGGAAGCCAGAGGGTTGACATGATGTTAAAATTGTGAAAGATGAACATAATTAGGAGATTGAAGGGATATGAAAGTGTCTGTGTGTAGGTGTGTCTATTATGTATGAGTGATCAAGACTTGAAATATGATAGAAATGGATTGCGTTTTCAGATGAAAACATAAGCAGGTATGGACGATATTTAAATTCCAATGACAAATTTTGGGCATTTTTTTAAACAAAACTGAATGAGCAGAATATAAGGTAAATAAGTTGTGGTAATCCATTATTTTGTGTTATGTTTATGTTGTGATTGGTGACCATGTTTGTTGTACATGTGTTTTCATCATGTATATTGTGCAATTTTGTGACCATGTCTTTCAGCATCTTGCATGCTCTTACTAACACACCTACCTCCCTTTCAACATTGCAGTGAATATCAATCATCACAGGTACATTTTTACATCTGATTAATATTGTATATTAATCGTCATGTGAGTGCAAGAAAGTCTTATCTGCAATAGCTGCCTTACGTCATAAATTTGGATTGCACACTGCATGACCTCCAGACTTGGGTCAGTGGTTCTTGAAATGGTTCTTCAGGTGACACCGGTACCTGAAGAACCATTTCAAGAACCACCGACATAAGACAGGAACATTTTGTTCCTGTCCTTGTGACAAGGAATAAAATAAATATAGCTTAAGGCAGCCATTGCAGATACGACTTTCTTGCACACACATGACGATTTAATCATATTATTACTTTTACATGTTATGGATTGATGTGATAAATATTATGAATATGAAAAGTTTCTCAGAAAATAAGGGGAAGAATTCTGGTTTTGATTTACAAATTTGACTTGATGAACTTGATTTGAAGATTTCAATATCATCCCAAGCACATTTGGAACTATTCGGTGAAGATCAAAATCTACCTACTTACTTGGTTACAAATATTTTTTAAATTTTTATTTTTTTAATTTAATTTAATTTAATTTTCATTTTATTTTTAATTTTTTTAAAAAAAATAATTTTGTTGAGACACAGTGGTTGTGATGATTTCCTAATTATTCATATTCTATGAAGAATGCAAAATGTATTACCAAGAGATTCTATGAGTGCAAGCAAGTAACTCAAGTACATGTAAATCTAGCAGGAAACTCTTCAGTTCTTTTTGACAAAATTTGTTTGGATATTCAGATTGATTTCCATCACATATTTTGCTATGTTGTAAAGAAACTGACAGCTTTAGGTCTGCTGTTACAAACAATTTATGACAACATGTTTTGGTGCATTGCAATTTATTGACAGTTTTAAGTCTGTCGTTACAGACATTTTATGACAACATATTCAATAATCATATCAACCTCATTTTGCCCCACATTGAAATCTCCATCAGTAATCCGATTTAGTCATGACAGGTCCTCGATGATATAACAAGTCCTTTGGTCAAAATACCTTGTTAAGGTATCAAACTTTTGATTACGGATATGGACACTTCAGCTGCAATATTTGACTGTCCCTAAATTTGTGGTCGTTGGAAATTTATTCTAATTAGTTACCTCTTTGTGAACCAATTTTATGACCTTAATACATTTCAGTGATATTTCTGAACTTGATTTTGTGTTAGGCTAATATATATGGAAAAATTAGAGTTTCAGAATTTGCTAAATTGGGCTTTTGGAAATGCAAATTTGATATTTTAAACAAGGGGTCTTTAAGGATCATCATTTACATCATTAAGGTCCACATTGCAATGCATATTGGTCATAAGGTTTCAAGACTCCATGGTTTGTGAGATCATGCGACTGCCCTATCTAGGTCAGGAATCAGGATGCCCCAAAGAGAAAAATACTTTGATGTCAGACTTTAAGATAGATAACAAGAAAAGAGGAAGTTTGCTCATGACCAGAGTACATATCGTGACATCTAAATATTTGGATTGCTACAGGCATGAACAAGATATGGAAATGGGAAGAATGTAAACCTGTTGTGAAATTTATATGTCAGGAGATTTGAGGCAAATGTCAAACAAGTATTTGATAAACAGCCAACATAACATACAGATGGCATGTAATAAAGTGGACTTATATAAATTTGAAGACATGGTTGCCAAGACAGTCGGGTCAACTCCATTTCCAATTTTATGACTTGCTGTCTCCTCTTGTTGTAATCAATGTTTGCCTTGCTTTGTGTTGATCAGAGTCAATCAATATCGTTAATTAGTGGAATTGAGACTGGGTAATATTTAAAATGACATATCTGGGCCACATTACTTGTGTATCATAGCATTAAGCATTCATCACATCAATCCATTTTGTGTAAATGAGCGTTATATTGTTACTCAATATTTGATGTTATTTCCTCACTTTGTATTCCGTACTAATTCACTCATTTCAATTTTGTAGTGTATGCACAAGTGAATTTGCATTCAATTGATGTAAGTTTTGCTTTCCAAATCACTTGTGACTTGAACATAGCACAGTTTTCACATTTGATTGTTCTGCAATAGATTTCAATATCATTTGTGCAGTTTTACAAATCAAGATATAAGTTCTCTGAGGAATAGCTTCAACAGCTCTCTAGCAATTTGCTGATCAAATAAGAGTTTTGCTGTCAGAAACGACTTAGTCCTATATTACATTGTCTTGCTTTAGTGAAATTTTAGCAAAGTTTTTTCCACTCAACACATGAAGTGGCTGCTCAATTGGTTCCAACATGTGTCATTTGTTCTATTAGCCATGAGCATGGTGAGTGGATGAGTGGCAGGGGTATTAAAAATACTGTAAAGACAAATTCATCAAGTGCTTGATTAGAACAGCCATTCTCACTTTTGTCAAATAAATTCCCCTGGATAAACTTTGAGATGCTAGCTGTGAAGCTGGTCCTTACAACAGTCATGTCTATTTTTCATACATAATAGTGTAAACCTGCCGATTATTGCTATTTCAGGTGGCACCACTAGTATAACCCGACTTCCGGCCCCCTCTGCCCCGGCTCCCTGTGACTCCCCCCTTCATGAGGCAGCCAGGCAGGGGGACACGGCCACTATTTGTAGATTAATAGAAGAGCAGCACAGCCCCAACTCATTGGAAAATGATGGCTCTACACCTGTACATATTGCTGCTGAAACTGGTCAATTAGGTAAGGCTGAAGAGATACTTAATAAAAAATCACATCAGGTTTTAATTTGTCCAAAATTCATAATGTTATTTCATAAATTTATATGACCACTTAAGAAGTGAAAAGTTTAGTCTGTCTTGGTAGATGTTATTGCATACCACTGTTTGTTATCTGGTATGCAGAAGTAAACATGCGTGTAGCCAGGGGTGTGCCAGTAGGGGTGTGTGTAGGGGGCGAGGGGTGGGTGGGAGGGAAGGAAAGCAGGCACACCTTGAGTTTGAAGCCAAAACTTGCAAAATCAGCCTATTTTTACCAAATAGAGGTCACTTCGTACGCGGAGGCAAACTAAATAAAAAAAATCATATCAGGTTTTAATTTGTCCAAAATTCATAATGTTATCTCATAAATTTATATGAACACTTAAGAAGTGAAAAGTTTAGCCTGTCTTGGTAGATGTCATTGCATACCACTGTTTGTTATCTGGTATGCAGAAGTAAACATTCGCGTAGCCAGGTGTGTGCCAGCAGCGGTGTGTGTGTGGGGGGAGGGAAAGCAGGCACACCTTGAGTTTGAAGCCAAAACTTGCAAAATCAGCCTTTTTTTACCAAATAGAGGTCATTTCGTACACATGGGCAAACATAAAAAGCCAATTCTGGCTATGTGTGTGGTGGAAGTCTGAATTTTCCATCTAGAGCCATGCAATCCTGCTACATGTATTTTGATCATCCTTAATTCATTTTTCTTTGAGAAGGCACATTTTGTGCCCCTATTTTTACCTGGCTCAATATTTGAATTTAAAAACTAGCAGCCCCATCAGTAAGCAGGTGTATCTGTTCTCAGAAGATGTAAAAGAATAATTAGGGCTTGAAATTTATTCAATTAAGTTAAATGTCTAACATGTGCTTGCTTAGGCCCACTTTAAGACTAAGCTTATAAGCTGGCAAAATAACTGCTGGGTCTATAAACACAGTTAATACCGGGAGATAACCTTGCCTAGACATATATCTAGGGCATAATGTAAAGGGTTCGCTGCTCATGTCGGTAGCAAGTTATATCTAGATCATAAGAATTGATCAAATCGTCATGTGATTACAAGAAAGTCGTATCTGCAATGGCTGCCCTAAGTTATATTTATTTTACACCTTGTCACAAGATTGTTAAAAATCCTTCAAAATGTTCCTGTCTTATGTCAGTGGTTCTTGAAATGGTTCTGCAGGTGACAGTGTCACCTGAAGAACCATTTCAAGAACCACTGACCAAAGACTGGAAGTCATACAGTGTGCAATCCAAATTTATGACGTAAGGCAGCTATTGCAGATATTACTTTCTTGCACTCACATGACAAAATGAACCTCTCCACATGGATACCTGAGAAATCTAATTAAGCAGAAAATAAGACTTATTAGGAAGGCAATCAACTTATTACCTACTTTTATATGGCCTACTTGATCATTCAAGATAAAAAGAACATATCATATTTGATATTGACAGCTCCATTTAGCATGAAATTTGACAAGCGGTAATCCAATTTCCTTTTCAGGTATTTCCGTAAAGGAGCCGTTACCAAGTTGATATTAATCAATATTTCATATATGCAACTGGAATTACTTGTTTCTTAAGGTTAACTTGTAGTGTGTTTCAAGTATTGCTACAATTCTGCCATGATTATGTTCAAGTTTTATCCTTGTTATAACAAATGCAGAAACATGAGATTTTAAAAGACTCCATTTACGAGGAAACAGACATTTTATATAACATACAAGAATTTGCTATATACCCTAAAACAAAATTCTCAATATTGTTACTTTGTCATATTTAGAAGTGATTAGCAATGCTTTTATTTTATCAGATGCCAAATGATTGGCCTGGGAACATGTTCCTTGTGGCATTTACAATAAAAGCTAATCAGAAATGAGATTTTCTTGTAACTACCTTGAGCAATCAATGATAAATCATTGAGAGGCAACATTACCTGGCTGACTAGCAGTGATAATTAGACAATTCAATTATCATCCGTGATATCTCAACTCTGCTAAAAGTAGATGCTATCAATTGCTGGAGCGATATTTTTGGAACTTAAATGTCACCGCTAATTTGCTTTTCTAATATGTATGTTGTTTTAAAAAGTTAAAATGGATTTCATGAAATATATCTTTTTAAGGAAGTTTGTGTGGTGAAATAGACTGATGACTGTGTATACATCAATTGATATTTAGTATTTTTTGGCACTATACTATTTGAACCATGACAGCATTTTAGCATTGGACTTTATTCAGAAGATGATCTCTCATATCAACCTTTAGTCAACAACATGTAAAAACAAAGGCACTACATATAAACCCAGGACGAGAATTGGACTGGAAGTTACGATTCGACGCAGGGTTGCACAAAATTACAACAACAATAGAATAACAAGGAACAAGAAATAGATACAACCGAATCAAGAAGGATCTCGGCATGGGGAAAAAAGTCCAATCATGAGTGGACTAGGAGCTTGTTATCCGATCCCCAGGCTGGCTCATGCCTAGCATTTCAGATAGTATAGCTGGTCAGGAGTGCAACCTTGCCGAGTTCTTTCTTGAAACTCTTGATATTCTAACTTGATATTCTTGTATCATTAAGTATTATAGTAGACTGATAAATGAAACACATATTAGAGTAATACATTGAATGTAGATGTAAAAAGGTGAAGAACAAACCTGGATATTTCAATTTGTTACCTGATCTATTTTTTGTATACAAAGGAATGAGCAAAGCAACTGACATTTATCCTACTTTTCTTGAAAGTAGATTTAAATACAATAGCAATTGTGACATTAGTAATATATTTCCTTGGTCTGCCGTTTATTTATGACTCATGTTTGTTGTTTTTTGTGTTTCAGATTGTTTAGATTTATTATTAGATTTAGGAGGCGACTTTGACGCCAAACGTACCGACGGATATACTTGTGTTCACGGGGCTGCTGCTGAAGGCCAACATGGGTAAGATGCGATTCATAGTATTTCAATTAACCATTGTTGTACTGAGTAAATTCTTGGAAATTTAATTGAGATTAGCATATGTTACAACGAAACATTACATAGAATGTGTGGTGGTTCGAAAAAAAAGAAGCTTATTGCAAGGGGAAAATATTATGAAACGATTTCTCACAAATTGGATGGAAAGTTGCACACTTTATGGTTTAAGTTCATTACTTGTTTTATTTCGTCATACTCCTGGTTTCAAATGATTTAAAGAATTTCACATTTCCTTTTTTCATATTTCATTGGGAAATAATAATCTGAGTCGAAATAAACGCTTAGCAGAAATTTGTTGAAGTTAAAAGATTATAATAACTATAATAGCAAAATATGATCAATTAATAATGTATTACAAACAACATTTCTTGGTACTATTTGCTACAAAAAGTTGTAGTTAGCTGAATATGTATGGATGCAATTGTAATCAGCAAGATAAAACTGACCTCCAACCCATTTTAACTTCAGAGCCTGACTATGCAAAAGCTAGGTGACTTTCCAGTCATTTTGTGAGGACAGGTCTCCTATCACAATTATACGATTTAGCCGTGTTTGATGGGAGATGTATACCAAGATTCTCACAACAAATAATAATGGTAATTAACTTTCTCACATGCGACTCCCTTTTACAGCACTATAATGTAATGATAGTTTTAATTCTATTATTGGAATCATTAAATTTCCTACAAATCAAATCTGCAATGTGCGTATGATGAGGACGTGTGCGACTATGCATCTGTTGAGAAAATGCACTGCACATATCTTCATTAGTTGTTTGACGCGGTGATCGCGTGAAAAGAAAAGTCTTTCGAACTGCGCGAGGTAACTAGTTTACTCTACGGCGCATTTGTTACGTTCAAAATTTCTTGATTCGTAGGAAATTAAATTACTCCAATAATAGTTTACATTACTTTCAGAAAGCAGTAATGTTGAAATTATAGAGTTAGGAGGTATAATTAACCTTATATCAACTGTTTTAATTGATTACATTCTGATGTTTGCACATTTTCTTCTTCTCCAGATGCCTTACATCCTTGATGGACAGGGGTGCAAATCCCAACGTATCCGAGGCTTTGGGTTGGACTCCTCTCCATCTGGCAGCAGCCTTTGGTCATGCTGAATGTATACGACTTTTACTCAATCATGGAGCAGACAGAAATTGCTATAACAAAGTAAGTCGTTTTTGGTGTCTTAGAAGTGTACTTCAAAACCGTACTTGTCATTGGAATCTATATTAAGATTTTGAAAATTAAGCAGCATCGTATATGTATATTTGTTTCATTTAAAAAGGCTAATTTAAAATCGGATATTAACTCAATCACACCAAGATTCTGTGTTGTCCGTAGCATTTGTTCATTAATTTGTGTATTGGAAAGTTAATGCTGGATCGACAAACCTTTTTAGGGACAAACTCTTGTACACATGTCTAATTATCTTTTGTTTATGTCACCCTAAAACAAATCATCTGTGTAGGTGGGTCTCTCATCAGAATTATTCTTTAACAATGAGTGGATGCTTACTATCATGTTACCCATATGACACTAATGCCGGGACATTGTGCTTCACTTTGTCGTCTTATTATTGTCCCAATCTCAGTGCTTGTCATGTGCTGTCCTTTTATACAGCTTAGAAAGTTTAACAAATTGTCATCATCTCTGATTGAAAAGGATTGCAGCTTTAATTTTATCATTCCTCAGCAGAGAATACTTTCTGATCAGTTTACTCTTGCTTTATCTATCCACGGCCATTGTGGTATCTATATGCAATTTTGGTTTGTATCACATTAAGCACTATCTCTAACACTTTCACTTAACCTTTCAAAGTAAAATGATGAAATAATTCGGTCATGAATAAGTGTAGAGACTGAATGCATTGACACGCATATAATGCTATTTATAAAGCTATGACATTGACATTTTTGGCTGGCAGCCACAGACTTTGTAATGAAATTGACATTATCAGGTATTGTACATCACTGTTGATTGTACACGATTTCTACACCACAGGACTCATTATTAGGCAGGTGGGATTTTGAATCATTCCCTATGTTTGATATCATGTATTGGATATTTGCAAGTCAATCCAGGGACCTGTGGTACAATTTCCTATCGTGCAATGTCACTATATCTGTTACACGTATCTCATTATATCACATATTTTTTGCTGGATTCTGATGTTGGGTTGTGTATAATGAGAATTTTAAAACTGAAATTTTACATTTTAGGGCTCTGTCACACATCACAAAACGTATGAATAACGAACTAATAACGTACACTGGTTTGGTCATTGAAATACATGTAATCGATTACCAAACCAGTGTACGTTATTAGTACGTTATTCGCACAGTATGGTGATGTGTGACATGGCCTTTAAACTGTAACATAATAGGAAATCATCAAATTGATATTTGTTGCCTAAATGTGCCTCAAAAGTGAACATTATAAAACTGTATATGTAAAGCCCTTAAGTATTATCAATTCTCGAAAAGGTAGGACTATAACAAAGAGAAGTGTCAGTCAGTGAGACATGGAAGCAAACACTATTGAGGACCTCTGTTTGCAGACTAATAATGCCACAATTGATGCATCCATCACTACATCAGGAAGCAGTGATGAACTATTAAAAGGTTGATGTACAAAGCAGGGGTAGGAAACAACAGATGGAACCATAGCTGCCGCATGGACTAGACACAAAACTATCTTGTTTTGAATGTCATTCTCAGTAGGGTGGTATAAAGATTGATTGATGGATGTCACACTCTTTTGAAGTAAACAGTTTTTTGTAAATCTTAGGCGGTACAATCATTCACAACTTTCTGCTATTCTCAACAATGCAAGTCTTTCATTTTATAGATTTGTAAAGTTTAGTATGCAAGAATACTACTTCAAGTTTACACATGGAAATGGAAGATGATGAATGTCCTTGTGCTATAAACATTGGCTATTATTCTTGAACTGTTACAATAATACCTTTCTTAATTTGTTCTCCATATGTTTAATATCCAATGCGCTCAATATTTTCAATATCAATAGAGTTGCGACTACAGGTCTACATACAGGAAGACTGGGTTCTTACAGTATCCTCGTATATGTTGTTGTAGTACTTGTTTCTAATGATATTCATTGGATATTGTTTACATTTTGGCTCGCACACTTTTGTATTGCAATCTGTACATTCTAAATTCAATTCTCTGTTATCAGAAACATAGCAGCTGTCCAATTCTAGCCTTACCTAAAATGACTGCTAAGTCAAATAGTAAGACTTCTGATGAGAAAGAATGGATGGGAAATGGTTTTAGGGTAAGCTGGCAAGTTTTCTGTGTCACAGAAAAATGGAAAAAAATCACGAAATTTACGGGAAAAACCCTGAAAACACAGGAATTCACGGAAAACACGTTTTCCTTGACAAAAATAAAATTGATGAAAAAATAATGAGAATAAAGCAGAAAATAACCCAAAAATGGACCAAGAAAAGACATATTTAACTGAAATAAACTCTATAACATTCCTGTGTTTGCTTTATTAAGAAAAAGCAAAAACAGCAATGTTCTGAAAAGGACCAAGAAAAAATGAATTTACTGAAGTAAACTCTATAACATTGCTGTTTTTGTTTTATTTATTCGAGATATTGCTCTACATATGTCAATTTTCCCCATGTGAAATTACATAGCAGAAAATTGGGGAATTTAGTGTTTAAATCATGGAAAACTTGCCACGACCTGATTTTAAAACTTTGAACGTTACATCTGCCATTTAAAGAAAAAAAGGTAATGGGCAATGTGCATTTGTTATACAACACACATCAATCATGATGTACAAAGATAGAATTGATAATGACATCATTTGTTTTTCCTTAGATCGGCTGGAGCGTCTTACACACTACTGTAAGACATAACCAACTAAAGTGCCTCAAAATTTTGTTGACGCATAAGACAGCCGATGAAACCAACGGACCTCTCATCACCGATATTGACAATCACACCAACCATACCGATAACAGACTGGTGTCTGCTGAACTCCTCAATGCTCAGGATCAAGATGGCTGGACTATTGCACATGTACTTGCTTCTAAAGGGCACAAGGTAGGGCAGGGATAAGGAAGATAAACTTCGTCATGTGAGTGCAAGAAAGTCATATCCGCAATAGCTGCCATTTGTCATTAATTTTTGATTGCACACTGTATAATTTCCAATCTTGGGTCAGTGGCTCTTGAAATGGTTCTTCAGATGATGGTGTCACCTGAAGAACCATTTCAAGAACCACTGACATATGACATAGAAATTTTGGGGGATTTTTTGCATTCTAGTGACAGGATTTTAAATAATATAACTTAAGGCAGCCATTGCAGATACGACTTTCTTGCACTCACATGACGATGATCAAGTTTGACAATTGTACTTAAAGGAGCATAGTCCCATTGCCTCAACTTTTTTTCAAACTTTTTGAGATTTTGGTACCAAAACCTTGCTCATAATCCATGGCTGAGTTACATTTCGTTTTGGACATATATATGAAAATGTCTCTAATTATGGTAACCATTATTAATTTTACACAGTAACGTATAGGCAGCTCTGAAATACAAAATGCCCATATAATCAAAATGGTTTGACCGATTCAGCTGAAATTTGAAATTTAGACCTCTTGAATGATCATCTAATATATGGCATTGAAAATTTAAATTTTGAAAAATTGGACCAAGCTCCTTTAACCCTAACCTTGAATTGAAAGGTGCTCCCGTTTTCTAGTCCAACAACGTCATAGGGAAAAAAAGCATGTTTTCACCGGGATTCGAACCCATGACCTCTGACTTCCCAAGCAAGCACACCACTAGCAGGCCACCACGGGGCTGCTGCCCGGGCAGCGATTTCATCCCCATATGCAACCCTAGTCTATGACATATTTGGACTTAGGTGCATTTTGGTGATTTTTGACAGTGAGCTTCAGTGAGTTTTAGCGGGTTAGGGTTAAGGTGGTAATGCCACCTAGCCTTGGTGTACTCTGCAGTTGTTCACCGACCACTGTAGCTCAAGTCGGCTCGATTCCACCCAAAGATTTACTTTAGGTCTTAGTGTGCTTTTGGGATACCAATTAAACTTGATCTGTGGACATTTTATCAAGCTGCATGAGTTCCCAAAACTTGAATGGACTTCCATGAGACAAGCAGTCGTTTTCTTTTCCGATAGAATTTCAAGTACACTGAACTTTGGCACCACTATGGGTGAAATATGTGACACGATTAAGGGAAATGAGAGTCGGCACTTTTCATTTTTTTAATATGACCTAACTGTGCATTATAAATACTACATTTTGATCCAAATTCCATCTGAATTGGTCATCTAGTTCTAGAGATATGACAATTTACTTAACTTAAAAAAAATTAAAAAACCAAAAGAATTTTCTGACTTTATTGATCTGCATTTCGAAATCAATATTTCCGTCATGTGGCTCATTTCCCTTGACCATGTCAGATATTTCTCTATTTATGAGAATGTGTAATAACAAATTACATGCTAGAAATTGTGCTTGAGGGAGAAAAGATTTGCAACAAACCTGGGCAATGAAAACCTGTAATGAACAGCTCACGCAATCAATTATTCAATTTCTTAAATTTGAACCCAAGATGGTTACATCTTACCATTTTTTTTTCAATACCACTAATAGATATGTTTAAAGTTTCTTATGTGGGAAATAATTCAAATGTAAAACAAACAAATAAGAATGTTGACTTAATCATACTGATTGTCAAAAATATTACTTTAAGGTTTTTAATTTTTTCAATATATCGAAGGTCATCTTCAAATAAAAGAGGAAGAGAATATTCTCTGCCCATGCCTACCAACGTATTGAACCAGATAGCATTGAATCAAGATAAATAATGTTGACTGCTTTCATGTCTTTCAATTAATGTTGTTTACAAGAGAATTGAATGCATTTAATAAGCAATAACTGTGTGTACGTCTGGGTAGTCTGGCTATTTATTACTTTCCTGGATGAGCATAGGGTAATGATTCTAACAGATGAGTGAATCCGCTGAAAACAACTGATAGCAATCAGAAGAAATGAAAGAAGTTAATGGAAAATGACCGGTGCTTGAACCTAAGGGGGCACAGGTAGAAAAGAAATCATTGAATGAAATTTATTATCTTGATTTTTATATGCTTTTATATGCTTTTCAATTAAGTGTAGATGATTCTAAAACTAATTGGCTTTTGTAGCTTTTTAAAAACTCTTTGATCAGAAATGACTTCCTTGTCAATAAGAAAAATGGTGTTTTTGGTCATTAAGATAGAGACATTAGTCATTTTTGTAGTCATTTTCAGTCAGAATTGTATCATTGGTGTAAATTTTCAGAATTGTATCATTGGTGTAAATTTTCTACCTTTGATGTAAATTTTTCCACCATGGTGCAAACTGTTCATTCTGAATGAGCATTTCCATTCTAAATTTTGACATTTTTGCAGAATATATTAAATGGAGACCTATTTTTCACCCACTTGCACATTTTCAAGTGCACTATGATGAGTAGTATAATGTTTGATATTAATTTTACAAGCTAGAATTATTCATGGTAAGCTAATCTCTCCTCGAAATGATGGTTATGTTGTACACAATGGTGAAATTGTGCATGGAGAATGTTCATTCAGCATGACAATTTACACCATTCTTAAAAATGAATCACCATGAGAAACATTCTTCATGAAAATGTCTACAAACTACAAAAATGACAAACTGTCTCTAGCCCTATAGACAGCAAAACAAATATCATTTAATTAGGAAAATAATGATGAATTGTGCTTTGTATTTCAGGATTATCTTGAGTTTTTGTGCCGATATGGAGGGCTGGATTTAGAAGTGCAAGACCGATGGAAACGCACGCCTTATGATGTAGCAACAGATACTTGTAAGGAATTCCTAAATGCTATAGGTAGGTTATTAGGTCAATTGTATATTATAGTTGAAATATCATGTAGGACCCACATACCTGTCAAAATTTCCAAATTCTGATGCGGGAGATTAAAATTTATGAGTAACGTTTACGGATAACTGACATGTGAGGCCCAAAAGGTTCACCCAAAATTTTTTACATAACTTTTGAAAAGGTCTTACAAGCGCACAGACGACTCAAAACGATCTCATTTTCAATTTCTCAACAAAATGTAGGGTGTACACGGTCTGTAATACACGCTAGTAGGGTACTGCGGTACATTGCTTTCTCAAAGCGGAATATTTTTTTTTTCAAAAGCGGGAGATAGCGGGAGATTTTTTTTTAAACAGTGGGAGAAATGGCTAAAAATGGCTACCCGATCGGGATGTCGGGAGGACTACCTAAAATCGGGATAATCCCGCCTAAATCGGGAGACTTGACAGTTATGTACCCAGATTTGAAGGTATTGTCTCACACTTTCAGAACAGTCAGTGAATGATGTAAAGTAAACTCCAATTCATTGAAATATGGTTTATTCTGTCACATACTTGTTGGAGTGATGGGACTTAGAGTATGCTTGGTTTTGGTTTTGAAAGCTGGTTAGAATGTGGGGGATGTGCCGCTGGAATGGGTTAGTTTTTCACAAAAAATCCCTAAACATGGGTCCCATTTTTTGCACCAAAATTCCTAAACATGGGTCACATTTTCAAGAAAAACAGCTAAAATGGTCCCAAACATTTTGAAAATCAGCCTATTTTTTGAGCAAAATCACTAAACACGGGTGCCATTTTTTTCAAAAATTAACCTTAAAGATGGGTTGGGTTCCACGGTCCGAGCGACACCCCCCCTGTTCAGACCAAAGTGGAGTACACCCCCCCCCCTGGGCCCTAAAGTTGTTTACTCAATTAAAAATGATCTGATATGCTGTAATTTTCAGAAGGCAAGAAGGTGCGTGTGATCATTGATGTCAGCAACTCATCCAGTAACTACAACAAACCCCCGTCACCAGGTGGCAAAGAGAAAGAGCACCCAAAGCAGTACATAGTAGGCCGTGTGGTCATCTCACCTGGAATGATGTGGCCGCACTTTGACAATGCTGTAGCAACGGTGCTCACCAATCACTCACGGGTAGGTTGGATTTCATAGACTCTGTAAACCTTGAAGTATGCAACAAGCAGCCGATTAACGCTCTAAAACCAATATGACCATACGGGGAAGTAAATTAGTCCATATTTCTCAAATCACAACAAGGTACCAAATCTTGCTGAATATTCAAATGAATTTATTTACAATGTTTGTCAATATGTTATAAAAAAAATTAGCCCAAAATAATACCAAAATTATGAAGAATTAATGTAAAAATATATTAATACGCAGTGATTCAGCCTTAATCAATCATTACTAGTCTCTTACACAATACAAAACCAACAGTTCACAATGTTGAAGAATACAAGGGATATGCTATGGATCTTGTAACAGAGTCTGAATTCTTGTTGCATACTTCAAGGTTTATAGAGTATAGACGTTTACAAAGTGATTCAAATAGTTTCAAACAGATCACAGGCAAATTATTGTCTATATATACAGTGTAAGGCCTAAAAAATTGTTTGTTTGACATATCATTAAAAATGGTTGGGGTAGGTAGAATGGATTTTTTTTTCATTTGAAATTAACAGTAAATAACTACAGGATACAAAGATTCCTGGTGCAACAACATTTTGTGTTCGCATCTTTCAGTTTTTTTTAACAAGCTGGACTTGTATGCAGCCTATAAGAGAAACATATGTTGTTTCCAAGCTTATTTTTACTCTTTTTATCATATGCACATGAAAAATAAAATTAAAAAGGTTAGGGTGGGCACCAAAAATAGGGTCGGTCAGGTTACGCCAATCAAAACAATTTTTTTAGGCCTAACCTTTGTTTAAATGGGCTGTTTTGTTCCGATGTGTTATTTGAAGTTTCTTACTGATGGAGCAATCATACTTTGTTGGTATGAATCAGATTTGAAAATGCTCAATCCTATAATTGAATTCATTTTCTGTTACCAAAGCAGCGATGTATAATCAAGTACAATTTTCATAAACTTTTTGTGTCTTCAACAGCATATTCTAGATACTGTCTTGCTAGTGTGAAACATGGGATCATTTACTGAGGATTTGTGATATCAATTCAATTTTAACATTGCCCTAACAGTTTAGGGCATTTTTCAGAGAGGATGTAGTGAAGGAATGAATTAAATGTATCCCAAACAGAAAAAGCAAGTAGAACATAGTCACTGCACAGTGCACATATTCTTAATGCTAGTTACATTGAACACGTGGGCGAGTGGCTAGCATTAGGATAATATATGAAGCTGAAATATTTGTGAGGGTATATTAGAATTTACTATGTATTCTTTGTATCTCACAACAGGATCTTGAAGGCTGCCCTAAAGATGACAGTGACTCTGACAGTGATAGCAGATGTAGTTCAGATGACGGCTCATCTGATGGAGGCCATGAATTAGGCCTAGGAGCAAACAGTATTCATTGCTATTTAGCTGGTAAGTCTTAAAGAAGCCATGAATTAGGCCTAGGAGCAAACAGTATTCATTGCTATTTAGCTGGTAAGTCTTAAAGAAGCCATGAATTAGGCCTAGGAGCAAACAGTATTCATTGCTATTTAGCTGGTAAGTCTTAAAGAAGCCTTGGAACAAATGGCATTTATTATTTGACTTGATTCTCAGAAATGTCATGAAACAATATGTGCCTACCATTTTAAGTAAGTTTTCTGTCAATCAGCAATACCTCTAGATTTGGCTGCAAACAAAACAAATAATGAGAAACAAGGGTGTGTGCCTAGAAGAAAGTGCAGGACTCATAAACAAAAGGTGGCGAGTTCAAGCCCTGCTTGGGCCAACGTGTTGTGAACCTAGGCAAATCACTTTATCACACTTGCCTCGTCAACCTGAGTGCATTTTGGGAGCTGTTTAAGGAGGAATATCATAACGTAAGTGCTGACAGGTCTGCGCCAATGGCCATGGCTGCAAATGGCTTAGTGTAAGCTGAAATGGTTCTGACGATTCCCTTGCACAGCAGTAACAATAAATTGATACTACGGTGAATAGTGCATTTAAATACCATGGATGAATTAAATAACCTTTTAAAAGCTAAATTGGTTCAAAAATGTAGCGTGTGAGTACCTTTGAAAAGGGTAATTTAATGCTGCTATGTTAATGACAGATCACTATCATTATATGGTAGGTAGGAACAAATTAATGTTATCTCTAAGGATCACAACCATGTGTGAACTGAGCGTGTCTGCTATAAGATATAGCACATGGTGGTGGGTGACATGTATATATTTCACAAAATGAGACATGAAAGCCTGGGGCACTGTCATTTTTACATACTTTATTAGGGTGGGGAAAACATGACAAAAAACTTATTTAGGGTATAATATGACGAAGGATAATTACTTGTGTAGGGTCCATTTTGAAAGACCATGTATGAGCATTGTGATCCACCTTTCAATGATATTGCCCCCCCCCCCCCCCCTTCCCGGGGCATAAAAGCATAAATTCATTGAATCGTCAACATGACACTTATTCTGCTGTCATTAGTCTTAGTTATTTATTTCAATCACATTTTAACAAAGTTGAATTACCATTAGTATCCAGGGTATGCGGCCATTATACATGGGGCTATGTACAATTCAAGTAGTATTCATTGAGTTTGTATACTGCTGATTTTAATAAAATACACACCTGATTATTAACAGTGAACTAGTTCTTGTAAGCTACCAGATATCAGAGGTTTAAGCTTACACTCTAGGTACCCAGAAGCATCAAACATAAAAATGTTAGTTTGCATATCTACATAAAAAGGGGAAATTATATGATTTATGTCATGTGTTTCTCTATTATGATTTTAACATAACATGTAAATAATTTAGGCAGTTTGAAAATAGATGTGGGCAAGTGACACTTAGATTCAATAATTAAGTTACTTTAATAAATGATTTTGAGTGAATGCATGTCTTTCTTACAACCATAGCATACTAGTAGAAATGTGATTTAGTGACAGACTAGTCTGATTTAGAGCTAGCTATGTTGCTCTTTGGTGAAGATTGCAGATAATGTGTCTTCATGCAGAGAATAACAAGATGTACATATTTTAGATGTGTGTCTCTGAGAACATGTGATATTTATTGATGTAAGAAGCATCAAAATAAGTTTAATACGTTTCTACGACACTCACCATTTAATATTCCGTAATATTTTCGGAGAAACAGTTGGAAAACTGTTATGATACGTGGATCTATACAAATAAGATATAAATGATGTTGGCTTCAATGGAGGAACTGTATATTGGTCACACCACTATATGTACTTAAAAGGGATTATTGAAAATTTTACATATAATTATGCTGACATAGATGGAAATTATAGAAATTACTAATGTGAATTGCATCTATCCATAGATTAAAGAAAGTACAGATAGGAAACTGGTCTATTTGCACCCTAAAAATTGGGCTAAGTTAGGGGATTACACCACACGGGCGCTATGGTGGCGCTATACATGGACCGACGCTGCTCTGCGTTCTGTCTCGCGTTACTAATACTTGACTACAACGCAATACGCATCTTACAATTTACCGCCAAATTGTGCGTTAGCAAGTAACGGCGCTTGGCTATGGCTGGCTCAATAGCCGCATTCTCAGTCAAATTACCATTCAGTTGCCAGAGTACGCATCTATCCCATTCTGCAAGTAATTGTATGTCCTATTGACTAAGCATGTCTGATTTCCCCTTGCAGGTAACCTACAGTGGAATGTGGGTGAGTCTCCTACCATGGCTCCAAGTGATTTATTCAACCTGACGTCTGAGATCATTGTCCGATTACGAGGGGTGACTGAGTGCAGTCTTGATCAGCTAGCATATGATAGTCTTATACCAACTCACACTCTACAAAACTATGTGAGACTGGTAAGTCAAAGGATTCTTTTATCATTTTCCACTCAGTAGGTTTAAATGCCTAATCCCAACCTTGTCGTGCTTTGAACATTTTGTGGCAAAAAAGACTAGCCAAAAAATTATCTGAACTGGTTTGGTCACAACAAGATGGATTTGATGGGCACGTGTGGTCTAGCGGAAACTGACAGGGCTCATAAACGTGAGGTTGTGAGTTCGTGCACCGTTTGTGGCAATGTGTTGTGAACATGGGCAAATCACTTTATCACACTTGCCTCGTCGACCCAAGCATTATATAGGGAGTTACTAGAAATACTGACATTGAGCGCTTGAATAGGCAGCTGGCTGTATTCTAGTGGTAACGGAATAAATGTTAAGCACTTTGATCAATTCTGGAAAAGCACTACATAAGCACAGACATTTTTTTAATGAATCTGGTCGCAACAAACCATTGCAGCAACCATTCAAATGTGTCATACAAATGTGCCGGGTATTAGCCAAGACATGGTTGTCTGTAGCAAATAAAAGCTATATTACAAATCTGAAAGTACCTTAATTTTGGAAGTATCAGCCATCCTGGTGATCAGTAAGATTAGAATGCATTGATTGAACACTATTACAATCATGTCTTATGAGTGCACCCCCCCCCCTAAAAAACACATTTATTTTCCCACTAGTGCAATTTTAGAATTCTCTATTAAAAGAAAAAAATAATTGTGAACAGGCAAAATAGAGTGTAATTTGACTAAAGTGTAATTTGACTAAATTTGTGTTCTCACTTGAACTACCAACATCTTGTTGCAGACTTTAAATTTTATTTTGATGTGGGTTTTTTTTTTCACTGTATAGATTGAGCAGTACAAAAGTGTTGTATTATATGGTCCTCCTGGATCCGGCAAGACACAGGTTGCATCCAAGATAGCAGAATTCATCAGGATCAAGCTACAACAGACTGGATGTCAATGCAACATCACCTATGTGACACTCCACAATAAATTAACCGAGCAGGAGCTGGCAAAACTTCTATGCAGTAAAGGCTTCTTCTTGCCGTCCGTTGGTGAGCTAGAGGACCAGCAACCCACTAAATCTGTTCCTATCCTAGTGCTGGATGATATCAGTAAGGTGCCTATAGCAACGGTGCTTGGTGAGCTGATGGAAGGACTAGAGCATCGTGGCCCTCAACATCCAACTCAGTTACCATCCTTACCAGGAAGTGGTTTCTTCTATCTCCATGAGGATTGCATCGTCATAGCAACCATGGATAAATCAAGGTATGTAGGACTTTTTGATGTTGGCATTTAGATACAATCTGGAGGTTTAGTTGTAGAAGCATATATCGTATTTACTTTTTCGCTTCACATAATTGGCCAGTTTATATGAATGTTATTTGTTGTTACAAGTTACAGATCTGTTAAAATCACGGTTTTCCAGTCGGACCACTTTTTCCGCCACAGGCGGAAGGCATTTTACCTGTAAACTGACTTCTAAAGGAAATTAAATTTATCTTGAGAAATATTCTACATAATTCAATGAAACATCAGCATAATAGACCTTTATGAACTGTATACATTGCATACCTGCCAACTGTCCCGATTTTGTCGGGATCGTCCCGATTTACAACTCTCAAAATGGCCAAAAATCGGGATGTCCCGATTTTGAGATATTGAAAAAAATAAAAATACAAAGAAAAGTCGCCACCATTCTTCTTCTATTTTATTGGTGGTTCCCAGCTCCTTACATTGACTTCAACACACTCAACACTTTTTAAAAAATCTTCAATGACACCTTAGAATCAAAAACGGGTCAGGTGACATGTTCCCTATTAATTTGGGTGCACCAACTGGCCACTGTAATGCCACTGTAAAGGGATGGAGTCAATGTGCATGCACCAATAGGCCAAGAACATTAGGTTTCTACCTGGAAAAAAATAAGACACAGCTAATTTTTTCAGGAAATGTTTTTAGTAATATCATTAACAACCTATCAAAAGTCCCCAACTTTCCCCTTAGGGGAACTTACTTTTTAAGCCAACATTCAAAATGGCCGCCATTTTCACCAAATATTGAGGAAATATCGTTTTTTTACCACAACAAAGGTGGTTAACAGATACATTTATAGTAAATAAACAGGAGTTTTATAATATAGGATATATTTAGATGCATATCA